>WTSP01019203.1:0-24284 GCA_025331215.1 Actenoides lindsayi | reverse complement strand
CTCCATTCAAAACCAACCTTAGAAATTACAGACTATACAGAACTAAGACACTATCTTCCACTACCTAGATGAGGAAAGCGGCTGCATGAAGTCTATACACTCCCATTTTAAATCAGCCAAAAAAGCATTTTTTTTCCCCTAAGACACTTGAATGAAGCATTATGCCCTGGGGTGCTCTGCTATATGCCTATCCTCCTTGTATCTACTGTGAGGGAAACCACCCCCTGCAACTCCAAAGACAGCACTAAGCCCTCAGCCAGCAAAATGCCAATCTGTGTCCTACCCCAAGGAGGAGTTCAGAGCAAACATTAGTTATCTTTCTTATAGTCCAAGATTCAATCAGATTTGCTTTGCATTATTTCTAGTCAAGATGTTCCTTAGTCTCTTTTCTTTCTGTCTTTAGCATACAAAATAATAAGGAAGTGCTGGAGAAGAAAGCAGTGAGACACTCCAGGTGCATGGACAGTGCTGGTACCTTCTCAGCCCTGCAGTTCACCCTGTTGTGTCCAGATCAGGCAGTACCAGTGTATCACACTACCAGCATACAAAGTGGTTTGCAGCCGTGCCAGCAACACATTGTTCAGCTTTGCCAAACAAACCACTTGTGTTCCACGTCCCAGAGGGTCCATCTCCCCTGTCCTCATAGCATTGGCCAACAGAAACAGCCTCCCAGACCCCACCACGTTATTAAGGCAAGCAAGAGAAATATCCAAGTAGTCCACTAAGAAAAGTTGTCTCTAGAGCCAACCCTGAGACACATACATTTATACTTTTGGCTAAGAGGAAAGGTGTGTGTCTTGGGGAGTGCCCAAAGTGATTTAATTTCTGCTGGCAGCTGAACACCACACAGCCACTCACCCACCACTTCTCTGCCACCCCTGTGAGATGGGAAGGAGAATTGGAAAGAAAAAGGTGAAACCCCAGGGGTTAAGATAAAGACAGTTTAATGAAACAGCACAAAGACAACAGTACTAATGAGCTATAGATAGAAAACAAGAAAGAGAAACTAGAAAGGCTCTACCTGGGCATAAGAGGTCAACTTCTGCTCCAGCCACCCTGAGGCAAGTCAAAAAAACAGCCTAGCCCACCTCTCCCTCCCCTTATATAGGGGCATGGCTCAGTATGGGATCAAACATCCCATTGGCTGGCTGAGGTGTTTATCTGGGCTGTGGCCCATCTCAACTGCTTGGGCCAGCAGCTGCTGGTGATAATTAACCCAAAGGGAACCCAGGGCAGCACCACATCATCCCACACACAGCCAGGTGAAAGCAATATCAGCCCTGCCCACATTTGCTCCAGCTCTGAAGGTCAACTTTGTGACAGAATGGCAAAGCTGTGACTAAAAGCCTGAAAACGTTGCACGCAGCATCTCGACGAGGAGCAGAAACATCTCAGCATCAGAAACAGCATGAAAAAAAGTTGCTGGCATAAAGCGTTGCCCAGAAGATGGGATACTCAGCCCACGGTAAAACAAAAGTGGTGAGATGAAGTCGATGCTGTATTGAGGCTGCTTCCAGCTCATGGTGAGGGGGGAAACACCCAACGAAACTCAACAAAAAAAAAATCCCAACCAACTTTATGACATTATTACCCTAACAGCTTGTTTTAACTTATGATTAACATCAGGTTTTTTCCAAGGACACCAGAAATACACCGGGTCTTTTCCTGGAGCACGTTACAGTTTTGTGTTTTCCAGTCTTTGCTTTTCAAGCTTGTTAAGGATGCTAGAAAGAGAAAGGTGGTTTGCACTATTAAACAGGATATTCCCTGCATGTGCATTAAACTACGTTGCTGCTAGAAGAATCTGGTCTCATCCTAATACCCATTTTCAGGCAGCAGTGGAAAAAAAAAAAAGTAAAAAATAAAAAATAACCAACTCAGCAAAAAATAATTTTAAAAAAAAACCCAAACCACAAAACAAACAAACAAAAAACCCACCATGCCTTCTAATTTCTACAAGGAAAACAGCAGTTCTTTTTGCTTTAGTAGAAGGAAATGTCAAAGACTCACAAGACTGTTACTAAGATAAAAAGCCCATCACTTCACAGCGGCACCATGATGGCTAAGAGTGATCTGAAGGTCAGGTGAGCTTGGCAGCCCATGGGAAAGGAGCTGGTGGGATTCTCAGCCTTGTTTCACCTGCTCAAATCTCCATAAAACTAATAAAGCCATTTAGAGAATTCCCTTCCCCAGAAACATCCACGGTGGCTGAGGTGCTCTTGTCCAGACAGGAGAATTAGGGGAGAACATTGATTTTCCATGATGGTTGACTGCGAGACTTAAAATTTTAAGGACAATTTAATGAAGAATAAGTGCAGAGCGGAACTGTGCAATGGATTAAGAAGCCGCTAATTCTGTCAGAGTGGAGAATTTTGGCTTTGGTTGGACAATTTTACAATTAAAAGGTTTTCTCCCTTTTTAAGGGGAGACAAACTTTAAAAGGTTTTGCACAATTCTGACGTATTAGCAAGACACAGATAAGTAGCCTTTAAATAAAACAAAGCACTTTGATTCTCTCTGGTTTTTGTTTGGTTTTTTTTTTCCCTGAGAGTTAAAATGACAACTCCTTTTTGATTGAAATAAATCAATGTACTGGAAAATACCAATTCATTTGCAAAATTTCCCTAGCAAAATCCCATTGCTTCCTGCTGTCCAAGATGGAAAGTCTAATCATGTTCCCTTCTTCATGCTCCAAAGCAGGAGCAGAAATAAGCATTAAGGTGGTGCCTGCCTGTATTTTTTAAAAGATAACCTGAGTCATTTAAAAATAAAGGCAATTGAAGATGTTTGACAGTTTTATGTGGCTTGTTTTTTTGGTGTTTTTTACTGATGATGTGGTATGAGTATATAAATAAAACCTGACTGCAGGTAGATTTTTGTTTGCGCTGTTACATTCCTAGAACAGTCTGCAGTCCTGTGCCACTGCAAACACAGATCCCAGCACCACCAGGATGTGAAAATGCAAAGAACTGACTGGGAAAACAAAGCAGAAAGGGTTAATCTTACACTCCCTGCCCAAGCTGTTGGAAATGCAACGTGAAAACAGCCAGCAAGGAAAAAAAAAAAAAAAAGACGAAGAATCCAAATATCTTGAAAATGTCGTTATTTAAAGATTTATTGGTGATATAAATGACAAAATACTGTTTTTATTTTTAAACTGGCTCTTAATCAGTCTCTCTTATTAATGCACTCAGCACTAATTGCCTTAGAAAGTATCTTTGAAAAGATCCAGGCTATTAATGACAAAATGAAGATGATTTTTTTTTTTTCCTGATTAAGTCCGTGTGATTCATGGAAGTGGTATCAGAAAAAAAAAAACAGCCATGTGAAGGAAAGGCAGAAACCTTTTAAACATATTACCTTAACCACAGCTTTCCAGTTGAAAACATCCAGGTAAAGGGGCAGGTTTTTTTCACTCCTTGTAAATTATGGATCCTATAAACAAAATCCTGAGCTGTAAACTCGATTACCCACAGGACCCCCCCTGAAGCATATTGGATAAATGATTTGTAATAAAAAATGAACAAGAACGTGTGATCTCAGCAGATAATATGTATAATTCATGTGATTATTCTTACTAGCACCGTTACCAGAGAGGTTCCAAGGTTGGGATGAGTCACTAATCTAACAGGAACAATGCCAGAGATGAGACTCAGCGCATCAATAGCGGTGCCAGTCAGATGAACAGTAGGGTGGGAGAAGGAAGTGCTCTCCTCACTGCTCTGGCCACTGGCACCCAGTGAAGTCAGTGAGCCTCCCTCCAGCCCCCTGGCATCTCCAAGTCCATACAGAAGAAGAGCTGTAGGAGAGAAGAGCACGTGCATGAGAGCTCTGGAGGAAAAGGATGTGATGCTGGGTCCCCAAGCTCGTTTCAGGGTCAACCACACTTGTAAGGCTGAAGAAGCTCTAGTGTAGAAAGCACCTCTTTTTCCCATTTTCTTACTCTTCATCACTTCCTTTGTTGGTCAGGACTATGTGTTCAGACCATCTCAAGGATACAGAAGATAAATTGAACCTGAAGTAAGTAAATGCAACATTTTCAGGGAGACCTTGCAGCGTCATTAAGATCTGCACAAAGCATTTTTACGAACCAGAAACCCCAGAGGGATGAAGCGAAATGTAGGATGACAGGGTAACAGAAAGCAGCAGAACAGGGACAAAGCGGATGCAACGGGCAACAGCCAGTGAGCAATGTGAGAGCTGGCATCTATCTACGGGAAAAACAAAGTGGTTTGTGGATGGCTAATATTGCAAGTGCTGGGGCAGGTTTCTGAGAGGAAAACAAAAGTACCAATCGATGCACTCTCCTCTTCTGGAGAACTTCAATTCTCCAGCAAAAAAAGGAGCATGGTAACTTAGTAGGCATCCTAAAGAGAATTGAAAAAGTGCAATAGACCCTTTGCCATTTATTGGTGGTCTTTACCTATACAATTAAATAAGAAAAACATACTGATAATTTATGCACCTTCCCATCCTTTACTGAATGGGGGAAGGAAAAAAAAATTCCATTTGCCTAAGATTAACCACAACAGAAACCACCTGGGTCAAGGAAGAAATCCTAAAACCCACACAGGGGGTTCTAATCCATATCTAAAAAAGCCCAGAGGCCATTCAGGGAGGAAGATGAAATACCATCTGCCCTAATTTCTGGAAGCCTCCCAGGTTTGTTTCTGTGGAACACTGTAGGCAGATCTGGTCCTCAGCAGTTGATGGGATCTGCAAGGAGACAGCAGAAGGTGTAGCAAAGGCCATAAACCACCTTGTTTCTTGTTACACAGCTACTGCTGGAGTAACTCACTTGAAAGATGAGTAGAAAAGCCGGGGCTCAGCTGTCTCTGCCTGGGATTCCCTTGGACCACATACTGAGTTCTCTGTCCCTCTGCAAGTTACTGTTAAGCCCTCACCTTGTCCATCATTAGTGAGAAGGTCAATGTGGGCAAACATTACAGAATTAATCTCTTACTTTTCACATGCTGAGGCACACACCCACTCAACAACAGTCCTTCCTCATCTACTGAGACAGAAGTAGAGGAGGACGTCACCGTACCGCTATCGGTTGATTAGAAAAAAATGCTTTTTCAAAGTCAATTTTAGGCATAATCTCATGGACCCGTCAATGCACAAGGCAACCTCCAAACCATGCAGAACAACGCAGCTCACGACACTGCTAAAAAATTAAAATATAAATTAAAGAGAAGCTCGTGAGAAGTTTATGTAAGGCTAGAGAAGAAATGTAGTTACTCCATCTGTAATGTGATTTGGACAATGAACTTTATACCCCTTGCTAGAAAATAAATAAATATTGCACAAGTGTTAACATTTATTAGAGATTTTTATAGAACCACAGAATCATTCTGTTTGGAAGAGAACTTTCAGATCATCAAGTCCAACCGTCACCTCAGAATGGCCAAGTCCACCACTAAACCATGTCCCTCAGCACCACATCTACTTGGCTTATAAATCCCTCCAGGGATGGGGACTCCACCACCGCCCTGGGCAGCCTGTTCCTGTGCTTTACAATCCTTTAAGTGAATAAATTCTTCCTTCTCTCACCATCTTCACCTCCATAAAAGCAAGAATATCCCTTCCCCGTGGGTGAAACAGTGGCATGTGTAATGCAGTGGGGCTCAGCCCAGGAGGACCGATCCATCCTCGGGCCCATCTGTGCCTTCAGCTGCAAGGCAAAAATTGGCCTTTTGCTGTTTAATTCAGCAGAACTTTGCTCGCTTTCTCATTCTCAGCATGACTCATTAAATATCTGCAGCCCAGATTTTGCTCTCAATCTAAAAAACTCCGTTATGTACTGGAACACCGACTTTCTCCCTTTCTTCCAAAATAAAACTGAGACATGAGTTGAAGTATTTGCCTAAAAATAATAAAGATCCAGGGTGCTGTGATACCGATGAGTATGAGAAAGTGGAAGTGGCAGGAAACTGATGACAAAAGGGCTGACTTGTATTTTTTAGGCTTATTAGCTAAATTCTTCTGGTTTAGGTCAATGGATACAAATGCCAAGATCAGTAATCTGGTTTCAGAGGAATGGGTTTTTCCTTTCTCCCTTTACTGTAGTTGAAATGGGCCATGGCCAGCTTTCAGAGGGAAAAGTTTTGACATTTTGGACCAAAATACTGTTTAGTCTCAAAATTTGCCCACGTTTAAACAACCAAAAGGGAAAAAAGAAGGGGTTTTTTTTCCCCAAAATATTTCAGTTGGTGCAACTCGCCTTTCTTTTTGCATTTTCAGATAAATTCTAAACTTATTTCTCAGCCATAGGGAGGAAAAACTTGAAAAGTAAATAAAAATCAATTAATAACTTCATCCCACTAAGCACCAGCTCCACGGCTCAAGCAGAGAGAAAAGCGTGCACAAGACACAGCAAAGTGGTGAAAAACAAAACACATCTTAAAAGGTTTTGGTTCCAAGTGCAAAGCTTCCGGCGACGCGCAACCTCCACAGGAGTTAATCCTTGAGATGGAAATCTCCAGGAATCCCCAAGTGGACATTCAGTTTAGGGCTGTGGCAGTCATTCTGTTAGTAAACCCAAGAAATTTTTCCCTGGACATTAGGGAAAATGTTTTCACTGAAAGAGTAGTCAGACACTGGAATGGGCTGCCCAGGGAGTTGAGTCCCCATCCCTGGAGGTGTTTAAGGGTCGTTTAGATGTGGGTTTGAGGGACGTGGTTTAGGGGTGAACTTTGTAGAGTAGGGTTAATGGTTGGAATTGATGATCCCAAGTGTCTCCTCCAACCTGAATGATTCTATGATATTATGATACTATTGTTTTGAAGTCTTCCATGTCCCTCTTCCTCTTGTAGCCTCTCTTCAAACATTCCCCCAAAGTGCTGCAATCATTTCCTGACACTCTTTCCACGACGTGATGCTGCAGCTGAGGTCGAAGAAACTTCTCCCCATGCATGCTCCCTACCAAATGCTATAAAAGGTTTAAAAACCTGGTTTTCTGCACACACACACACACACACACTGCCATTTTTAATGGGTAATCTGAACAACGTTAGCAGCGTGTTGCCAGCAATGGCTCTCTGGGTTGTCATCGACAGCAGGACGACAGTAATAAACTACAATGTTCTTGCAGAAGAAACAGGACTGCTGCCAAATCCCTGCACTCCCATGTTCCTTCGTGCTGCTTTTGCATCAACCAGCATTAAATGATTGGGTACAAGCAGCTAAAGCCTGTGCCCAGCGTGGCTGGGGTAAGGGGGTTATGCATCTGTGAGCCAATAACAGGACCGTTCTTGGGTCCTTGTCTGGGGATGCTGGAGTGCCTTCTCCTTCCTTTCATCTCCTTTTGCCTCCTCCTCCTTGCCCCACTCCCTCTGCTTCTTACTGGACACTTTTTCCACCCACTACTTGAAAGGTCAGCAGCAGCCACTGTCATGCAGATCTCCTGAAGCAGCTCACAGACGTCACGATGCACCACAGCTGTCCTCAGGCCAAATCCCCTCCTCACTGCTTCTGAAGAGGAGCAGGCTGAAACTGAAGGCTGCCCCAAACTCCCTCCATCTCTGTTGCCAGGATGATGCATCCCCAGCACCCATGTTCAGCTGTGGCAAGCTTCAGCCCGTTCTTTCACGTGCTGTCTGGACATCCTCTTGAGTAACCTGGCCCTGCTTGGTTGGGGAGGTTGGGCTACATGACCTCCAGATGTCCCTTCCTACCTCAACCATTCTATGGCTCCTCAACAAGCCATTCATCTTCTTCCTAGTAAGAAACAGTGATGAAGACTTAGGGATCAGGAGTGCTACAATCTTCTTTCATAATCATATCCCAATTCCTGCTTTGCAGTAGAAACTCTTCAGGAGCAGGGATACATTGCTGCTTAAACGGGTAAAATGGTGCTGCTTAGGGGCAACCAGTAATCCTAAGTAGTGAAAAGTTACTTCCAACAGACTTTTCACCACCTTGCAGCTCTCAGATGTCACCCTTGCACCAGCCCCACTGGGTGACCACAAGATAGATGATGCAGACCAGGTGGGGCAAATCTTCTGGGAAGATGCAGACCGACTTTGCAGACCAACTTCTCTGATGCTGGTCAGCATCGGGATGAATGAAATCCAGGAAAGCATGGAGAAGACCACACTGGGCATGCAAAAGTCACCGTAACCAATTCCCCTTGAAAACAGAAAGTGTCTCCTGTTGGATACAAAGAAAATAAATCTTGAAGGTCTTAAAGGTAGGGATCAGACCCGAAGCACCCATCCAATGAATTCATACTTGGTTGGCCAGTTGATCAACTGGTAACCTCCCCCAAACCAGCTGGCAATCAGAGTTTGGCAGTTGCACTGTGCTAATTCCACACCTGAGATGGTTTAACGTCCCTCAGAGATCTGAGGAGGTCAACCAGCACTTCTCTTCCAGCCCACTGTAACGAGCGGCCCCAGCAGTTACCATCAGTTAGCTGAAGTGAGCTGATTCCATCTGAAATTCCTGCTGCCGCTCCTATAATTAGAGCACACCAAGAGAGAAGCAATTTGTAAGGAGAACGACGTCTCTAAAAAGCATCTTTCTCAGAAAGGTGGTGTGTGCGTGTCTCGGGGGAAGAGCTTGCATATTCAGGAGGAAAGCCTCTGTTAATGATGCCACTAGGCATTAACTAGAAAACCTAATTGGCTTTGTCTTACGGTCTCAGGTCGTAAAAGGAGAAGAAAAAAACCACATACAGGTGGACACCCCTCGGCCTCCTGTGCTCCATCAAAGGCTAGATAGGTCTGAAATGACCAAATATTAGCCAGCGTGATAAGTACAGTCTCTCTAGACACTGGGGAATCTCTTTACAGTCATAAGACCTATGAAAACAAGCCTGGGGTGAATTTATATAGGTTGAGATTTACTGCCAGCACAGCGCAGAGTGCTCTGGTCTCTGTCGGTATCGATGTTCCTCCAGATCAAGAGCGTTTTGGTCTCCCAAATCCCAGAGCTCTCCTGTTCTCAAACATTTAAATAGGGCAAGATGTGCTTGCTGAGGATTTGCATCCGCCAAAATGCTGCTACTCACACCCAAACCACAGCTGCTTGATTTCTGGGTTTGGTGCAGCCCAAAGGCACGTGCACGACCCTGTCTGGGATCTCACTTCAGTCACGAGGGCTTCTTCTGTGTCCCCTTCTCTCCCTGCAGATCCATGCCAGGCACCCATGGTAATATGAAGCAGACCCATTCCAGTCTCTGGGCCACCACACATTGGATTTGGAGTTATTTTCTGCAAGCAGAGGGAGTACAAGACCTCCCCAGACTGTAAGCCATGCTCTGTGCAAGCTGCAGGGAAGAGCATGGTGATGGTCCCAGTCCTGGTCTGAGTCCTGGTCCCAGCCCTGCATGCATGATCTGCAGTATCTGAAGCTCTCCCCACTCTAGTGAATCCTGTCTTGTGTTTCTGTGAAGCTTGCAGGGGGAAAACCCCTCCAATCTTGCCTGATATAATCACAGGGTAACACCTTTGGGTCCTAGCTGCTCTGGCTGGAAATGGAATGGAGCATCTCCCAGCCATCTCACAGGTAAAGCCAGACAACCTCTGGAGGAAAGGACCTGAATATACATTGAATAATACTGCAGCAAACTCTTAGTGTACAGGTGATCCAAAAAGACTTAACAAAACGGAATCACAGAAATATAGAATCACTGAGGTTAGAAAATGCCTTTAGGATCGAGTCCAATCATTAACCCAGCACTGCCAAGTCCACCACTAAACCATGTCCCTCAGCACCACATCTACACAGCTTTTAAATCCCTCCAGGGATGGGGACTCCACCACCGCCCTGGGCAGCCTGGGACAGAGCTTGACAACCTTTTCAGGGAATAAATTTTCCCTAATATCCAATCTAAATGTCTCCTGGTGCAACTTGAGGCCATTTCCTCTTGTCCTATCACTTGTTACTTTGAAGAAGGGACTGACCCCCACCTGGCTCCAACCTCCTGCTAGGAAGTTGTTGAGAGTGAGAAGGTCTCCCCTCAGCCTCCTTTTCTCCAAACCTAACAACTCCAGGTCCCTCAGCTTCTCCTCACAAGGCTTGTGCTCTAGACCCTTCCACAACTCTGCTGCCCTTCTCTGGACATGCTCCAGCCCCTCAATGTCCTTCTTTAAGTGAGGGGCCCAAAACTGAACCCAGGATTTGAGGTGTGGCCTCACCAGTGCCAAGTCCACGGGGACAATCTAGTCCTGCTGGCCACACCAGTGCTGACAGAAGCCAGGATGCTGGTGGCCTTCTTGGCACCTGAGCACACTGCTGACTCATCCTCAGCCAGCTGCTGACCAACACCCCCTAGTCCTCTTCTGCCGGGCAGCTTTCTGGCATCATAATCTCATGATCCCTTCTAGCTTTAAAAGCCATGATTGTGAGAGCTGAGAGACGTGGCAGAGGAAAAAATATAGTGCTGCTTACTGTTAATGCCAAGACTGGATGTATTTTCACCCAAGATCACAGCTAAGTAACAGAATTTCAAAACTTCCAGTCAACTTTTGCTTCAATTAACTGGCTGAGTAGGTGGAAGCCAACACTTTAAAAAGGAGCATCTTCCAGCAGGCATGTGTCATTAAAAAGCATGTTCTGTCTTAATGAGATGGGATTACCTCTGGGGACATCTGTGCCATAGTCTTAAAACACAGTAAAAAACCCAAAAACCCAACAAAGGCAAACAACCCCCCAAGCTTTACAGATGAGAAAAGCCAAAATTCTCGTGCCGCCATTAAAAAGTTAGAAGCTTCCATTTCTCAAGCAGGTTTTGGGTTGTTTAAAAACCAGTCTATCCGTTCCCTGGCATCTGAATCCCCTGCCCTGGTACGCTTTGCTTTAGCTCGTTAATTCGATCAGAGCTCCATTACAGGCACTCTGTCCTCACCCAGGAATTGACCGCCCGATGTTCAAGTTCAGTGGCCATAAGCAAGATTCATCTGGCTGCTGCAGAGCAGTTATTCTGCACAGGGTAATTAAAGCGTGGCTATTTAGTGTTGCACTGTAAGCCTCGGCACGAGGAAAGGCACAACCCTATTTCTTTCTGAACGCCGAGTTCCCGTCATGCCACTACTAATGAGATGATGAAATTCTCCCAAAGTTTCGTGCGTTCCCCAGCAGAGATGCAAGGAATCACCAAAAATCCCTCTTCCCATGGGAAAGAGATTCAGAGACCCGGTGTACACCAGCAGCCCACAGCATCACACTAGTGGGGGGTGAGATTACCCTGGTTCTCTTCCAGCTGAAACCCTTGGGATGTGGCATCTCCACTGAAGATGCTCCACAAGACCCCAAGGGATGCTCCTGCGTTGGCAATTGTTTACACACCGCGGTATAAATTTTTAACTGCTGTGACAAAACTCCCTTTTTTTTTCTTGCCCTGATGTTAAAGCCTAAGCCATGGAGAGTGGCGGTGGGATGCGGAGAGATGACTGTGCCTGAAACTGCCAGGGGCTGGATTCTGAACTCTGAAAAACTGAAACAGCAGCTACAGCAAAAACCACCCGTAGTCAAAATTATTCTAGGTTGGCGAGGCACTGCCTGGAGAAGAGATTGTTGCCAAACAGAAATACCAAAGAAGCAGCACGTTTGCCATGTGCATGAGGAGCCACGGTCCTACTTTTCTTGGGTGCATTTTGTTATTGCTAGAAAACAAATCCCTGCAGCTGCTGAGGTCCAAGATGCAGGACGAGAGAGAAGAGCTCTCTAACTCCTGGTTGGCATCTGAACCCGGGGCAGATGTTAGCTACGTCAAGGTCGGGGCACCTAATCTACAGTGATGTGGTACGGCCCAGGCTCCATCACACAAACATCTGGATCAAATACTGGTCTTTTTAGACAAAACCTGTAAGGACCCCCAAAAAAGCCTGCAAAGATTTCCTGTCCCTTGCTTAGCTATCATCTGACACAACCTCCTCCTCACTCGTCTCACGGTGGGCAATTTTCTTGAAGAAAACAGTCCACCTAAAACAGGTCTCCCTGAGCTGGGATGTCCAGGCTGAGGAGGTGGGCCTGGAAGTCCTTCAAGTGAACCTGCCTTCAGCATGGCATGAGGAACCTTCTCAATACAACTGGGGGCCAAGAGCTGCCCCCATCCCTCCAACTCAGCCAGAGCTGGTAATGCCACGCTGAGTAGTATTCAATTAGGAAAGCAGCCTGCAAGCTGAACAAGCTGAAACACAGGGGGGAGGAAGAAGCCAGCTCAAATAAATGGATAATTGCCATTTAATTCCCACATATTAGATTTGGCAATACTTGCATTACGGTTAAGTCAATAATAAAGCAACTTTGACTCGCCCTTGATTTGACGACGGGACAGACCAATCAATCTGTCTGAGATGCAGGCTCCCAGCCCTGCCAGGGAGACCTCGGGGTGGGGGCAGAGGAAAGGCCATCGCCCGTCTGCCACGTCTTGAGGGAAATGGCCCTTTATGTGCCAAAAATGGGTATTAAATGAAGATCCTATTCGTGTTTTTTCCTAGATTAGGCAGCCTCGCTCATGGACAAATGCAGCCCCTTTTTCCTATGGCTCGATTATACTCTAGAGCAACAATTGGCCACCTTGCTGGAAAGGTGTTGCTGTGCCAAGCAGGTCTGCCCATCATCTTCGTATCAACACAACTTAGGAGGCAAGCCCACGTAGGAGATTTGCTGTCAGGCAATCGGCCCAAGAGAGTGAGCCAATTAAAGCTGCAGAAGAAATGAAAACTTCCCCGTGCTGACAGCCTCAGCTTCTTACTCCAACCTGGCTGCCCAACAGTAAGGAGAAGCTGCTCTGGAAAGGATGTCCATTCCACCTGCCACTGGCAGGAGGCAACGGCGAGGGGAAGTGAAGGAACAACCACTGCAGATGTTTTTAGTCCAAATCAGTGCTAATAAATATAAGCCAATTGCATCCTGGGCTGCATCAAAAGCAGAGAGGCGATTTTGTCCCTCTACTCCTCCCTGGTCAGACCCTACCTACAGTACTGTGTCCAGCTCTGGGGTCTTCAGCACAGGAAATACACGGACCTGTTGGAGTGGATCCAGAGGAGGCTACAAAAATGATCAGAGAGAAGGAACACCTCTCTCAAGAATAAAAGCTGACAGAGTTGGTGTTGCTCAATGCGGAGAAGAGAAGGCTCTGGGGAGACCTTATTGCAGCCTTTCAGTTCTTAAAGGGGGCCTACAGGAAAGATGGGGAAGCCTCTTTATCAGGAGTGTAGTGATAGGATGAGGGGTAATGTTTTCAGATGTAAAGAGGATAGATTTAGATTAGATATTAGGAAGAAGTTCTTCGTTGTGAGAGCAGTAAGACACTTGAACAGGTTGCCCAGAGAAGTTGTGGATGCTCCATCCCTGGAAGTGTTCAAGGCCAGGTTGGATGGGGCTTGGAGCAACCTGGTCTAGTGGAAGGTGTCCCTGCCCATGGTAGGAGGAGTCGAACTAGATGATCTTTAAAGTCCCTTCCAGCCCAAACCATTCTATGATTCTATTATTTCCTGGTCCCTAACATCTATAGATATAAAACAATTCATCTGGTTTACAGGTGCAGCTCTTTGAGATACACAAAGCCCTTGCTTTTTGGCGAGTATCCTTTTGGGATGGACCAATTCTCCCCCTACCGCAACACGGAGTGACTTTTAAGAGCAGGAGCAAACCAGGTGAAACCACGGGAGTTCGAGTTCAGCAGAATGCATATCAAGACAGCAACGCAAGCGAAACAAGAGACGTGCATTATTTTGTATTATACTGCACTGCACATGAGAGAACCATGCAGTACATGCAGTTGCTCTAGTGACTTGCAAGACATCTGCCCTGGGCAACAGCCGCCAGAAACTAGGAAAAGCAGAACAGAAAACCGAGCGAGACAAATTGGTTTAGGTGAGAACACAGCCAGGCATGCTACGGTCTCTGATGAACCTGGAAGTGCCTGGAGATGCTGCCAACAGTTTCAGCAGATTTAATGTACACAGGGCACAGGTTCCTGCATTCGACATCCGGATGAATCGTAGGAGTATTTACCCATATAGACTGAAAGCTCACCCTTCCATCCCTCACTGCTTTAAAAAAAACCCCAAACAAAGAAAAAAAAACCCCAAAACTAACCCAACACTTTTAATTTTTTAATGTATTTCACAGATCTCAAAGCAAGGTAGTAAATTAAAGAACGTATCTGAAGTCCTCCATTTGTTTATTAATGTTAGAATATTGGTGATCATTAAATGCAGGCCACGTGGCCATGTGTACACCCAGATACACAGAAAACGTTGTTTTATAGCATATTACTTTCTCACTGCAAATATTTTCCTGAGGTGTCCTAGAACGAGAGCACATTAAAAGCACCCGCTGTTAAATCTTTGCTAAAACCTCCGAGTTCCTCATGAAAATCCAAAGTGGGCTGTTAATGAACTTGTTGCGTTTTTAATGTACGTGTCATTTTGATGGATGTAGAACAGCATTTCCACAATGTCTTAGAGGTTTCATGCACTTCCAGGTATTATACCATCTTCTTGATATTCCAGGAAAACAGATTATTAGCACAAGTAGGAAGGCAAACAGAATAATAGAGCCATGTATGGTTAGAGAGGATTTGTTTCAAGGTGAGAATCACCGCGTAAAACTTCCCAAGTGCTTGCTCAGTTCTCCGACCACTAGATTAATACTTTTCCATTCCTTCCAATGATTTAATTAAAGTGATCAGCAGATGAGAAGTAATACCACACCACTGGATCTAATTAAACTTCAAGTTTATCCTCTAGAAATCAAGAAATATATGTATTTCTTTAAGAAAAGACATTTATTTTATTCTGACAGAGGAAAGGATAAAAGAAAAAAACCAATCAGTTTTGTTGATAACATCTCTCTCTCTCCCCTCTCTCCTCCCACCTTCCAAATGACAACGCTTGCCTGGCTAAATAATAAATTAATAAGCATTCTGTAAAGCTAATCTTCCAGCTCTGAGCTGTCTGAGCCACCTTGTCCCTTCCCACCCAGGCCACTGTATAGCAAAACAATAGTGCCTTTGAAACGATGGAGGGGAGGTCTCTACCCTGTTGGAACCTGACAAGACAAACAAAAATGAAGATCATCTTCTATTTGGCAAGTGTACATCCCACAGAACGGTGAAGAGAGCTACATCCAGTTGGCTGCCAGTCATTAGTGCTGTTCCCCAGGGCTCGGTTTTGGGGCCAGTCTTGTTTAATATCTTTACTGATGACCTGGATGAGGGGATCGAGTCCACCCTCAGCAATTCTGCAGATGACACCAAATGGGGTGAGGGTGTCAATCTGCTTGAGGGTAGGAAGGCTCTGCAGAGGGATCTGGACAGGTTGGATTGATGGGCTGGGGACAGTGGGATGAGGTTTGACAAGGTCAAGTGCCGGGTCCTGCGCTTGGGTCACAACAACCCCAGGCAACATCACAGGACTAGGGAAGAGCAGCTGGAAAGCTGCCTGGGGATTAGGACCTGGGAGTGCTGGTTGACACCCATCTGAAGATGAGCCACCAGTGTGCCCAGGTGGCCAAGAAGGCCAATGGCATCCTGGCCTGGATCAGGAATGGTGTGGCCAGCAGGAGACAAGAAGTGGTTGTGCCCCTGTACTGGGCACTGGTGAGGCTGCACCCTGAGCACGGGGTTCAGTTCTGGATAAAAAAGTCATTGAGTTGCTGGGGTGAGTTCAGAGAAGGACAATGAAGCTGGTAAAGGGTCTGCAGAAAATGTCTTACAAGAAGCAGCTGAGGGAGCTGAGATTGTTCAGCCTGCAGAAGAGAAGGCTGAGAGGAGACCTTCCTGCTCTCTACAGCTCCCTGAAGGGAGGTTGTAGTGAGGTGGGTGTTGGTCTCCCAGGTAACTAGGGACAGAACAAGAGGAAATGGGTTTAAGTTGCACCAGGGGAGGCTTAGGTTGGATATTAGGAAAAATGTTTTTCCTGAGAGAGTGGTGATGCCTTGGAACAGGCTGCCCAGGGAGGGGGTGGAATCACCATCCCTGGAGGGGTTCAAAACACACCTAGATGTGGCACTTCAGAACATGGTTTAGTGGTCATGATACTATTTAGCAGATGGTTGGACCTAATGATCTTGAAGGTCATTTCCAACCTTAATAATTCTATTCTATTCTAAAAGGCTCCCCCTCCATCCCTGTCCCATGCAGGTATGAACTCCCTGACCTTTATTGGAGCTTCGTGCACAATAAAGGTCGGGATGATGAGAGGGAGGGTCGTTACCCTAAGCAGGCAGCAACAAAATGACCTATGGAGAGCATTCCCACTTTCTGCTGCCCCCATCTCTGCTTCTGAAACCAACGCCATGGCTTAAATCAAGGTGTTGTCCAGCACCCCCTGACTATGAAGGCACGCACACAGGCATAGTAACAACCTGTCCCTGCCAACCAGACCATCATCTCTCCACTTGGCTTTCTTGAAATGTCAAGCTAAGGCGTTTTATTACTCTCAGCACAACACCGAACATTCTTAACTAGCGTAAAAATGCATTTAACTAAACATTTAACTCAATACGTACGATTTCTGAAGATGGCTTGCCCAATTAGCATTTTACTGCCGCGAACTCCAGGGCACCCTGCCTTGCTAATTAAGCACGTTCCTCTCCAGCCCCTTAATTAGAAAGCCTGGTTTTCCTCTGCCTCTTCTCATGGTCATAGAGTGAGTGGATGGGCAGTAAAAGACCAAAAGTTATATAAAAGGGTTCATTTGGTAGACCCAGACGTCCCCTAGCAGGAACTTTTCCCCCTCATGTTACATCCCCTTGTAGACGGTGCTGTGCCCAAGCTACTGCATCAAGGGTTGCACATCTGCACCAGTAAAGCTCTGACCATAACTGGTTGCCTTTGAGGACAGGAGGCCAGGAACTGACCTGACTAACCTGTGAAATAAGAGCAAGCGTGGTGGGGAAGATCAGAGGTCTGCAGTAGAGGCAAACAGCAGATGCCTAGAAAGAGTAAGAAGGTGGAAAGCACAGATGCTAGCGTAGAAACAACTTCCCAGCTATCAACCCACTGCATCTTAGGGACTTGCTGAGCAAAAAGTGCCTTTCTGTGGAAAAACTCCATCATGTTTAGTCTCTCCTCAAAGCCACATACGCTTTCAGAACCCGTAACAAACTACTATAGGGGGTTTAATGACACCATTGGAGCTGATTGAAGCTCCTATTTGTTCTGAACATGAAACCTGCTGCCTTCATACGATGTGTGGAGATCAAACACAACTCTCAGTTTTCACAGCCAGGAGATGGGCTCAATATCAGAATAAAGACGAAGTTGCTGATCTTGCCACAGAAGTCTAAGTTTCCTTGTGGGCCTTTTTTCTTAATTGGCCTTAACATTTCTATTGTGGCTCTAGCCAAAAAAAGCTCCTCGTGTGCTAAGTCTATAGATTTCAAAACGTTACAAGCTCTTGCTTACAAGTCTGCCATGGCCTTCTTGGTAGTTCAGATGTATCCTCTCTGAAAGACTTCACAGGCACCTCCTTCTTTCCCAGTCAAGAGCTGAAAACAGACATCTCCTTACCTACAAACCACTAAATCCCCTTCCGGATGTCTTACAAGGGACGAGGGAAAATCTATCAGTCTATGCACTTGTAAGCCAAAACCTCCCATATTTTATTCCTGTCTGATAGCATCTCAGGGAAATTGATTCACTTCTCCATGAGTTGCTTACTGCATCCATAAAACAGTGATGATAAATACAGGACTACTGCTCTGGGATGGCATGAAGGCTGAATCCATTAATGTTTGTAGAGTGCCTGAGATGTTTGGATGAAAGGCACTAACCATGGGAAAATTAGTATTATTTATTCGCACAGGGGCAGGTCACAGCTTCATTAACTCTCCTTCAAGACATACGTCCTACAATTCAGTGGAGGCAAACTTAACTCCTGCAGTGCCCAGGTCCCGTAGGTGTTCAGCAGAGAGTCTGAAACACTTCCTGAAACAGAAACCAGGCAGCAAATACATGCTGCCCTCAGTCAGGATCAGCCTCCTGTCCCACCAGAAGAAGCATGGTCTAATGCCTGCTGTCCCACCACAAGGAACATGGTCTATTGCAGAATGGCAAGATTACATTTGATCTACAGATGTATTTCAGCTCTTCCAGGAAAGGTATGAAAGAGACATAAGCAAGTGAAAAGAGAAAGCTGTCATCATGCTGTTGAAGAATATACAAAGCACAAAAGAGTGGAGACTGTCCTACTCTCATGAACAGGCAGAGCTCAGCACTCAACACACCAGTTCCTCCCCTGATTTATTGCATGGGATTGGGAAACTCATCTTCATACTTTTTTTCCAGGTTTGTACGGTTCCACGGACAAGAGAAGAACTCCACCGAGTGCACAAGGCAAAAAGGGAGCGCAGATAAAAAAGCCTGGCAACAGAAATGTAATTCTGAGCCTGGCCACCATTCACCAGTGAAACATCCCTCCACGGGGCAGGCAGACAGCTTCTTGTACCTTCTGCCAGAACTCCACAAGAACAATGTCAAAAGAGCAGTATCACAGACACACAGAATGGTTGAGCTTGGAAGGGACTTCTGGAGGTCAACTGGTCCAACCCTCCTGCTCAAGTCACCTAGAGCCCGTTGCCATGGACCATGTTCAGACAGCTTTTGAAGAACTGCCAGGATGGAGACTGCACAAACTCATTGGGCAACCTGTGCCAGTGCTGTCACTCTCAAACTAGATGGACCCCTGGCCTTATGCAAGATGGTAGGTCCTTCCCTCACCACGCAGTGCTTCCACCATCGCCTGCCAAATGTGCCCACTGTGTAGCCTATCTTCATTTCTTCTGCTGCGTGGAAAGTTGGATCATACTCTGCCTGGGGGAAAAAAATCAGCCTGGGCAGCAGGAACACAAATTCATCTGCTATTAGTTAAACCAAAACATGAACATGAGATGTAGCCAAGGAGAAGATCTCTGAGCAACGCCGAGCCCACCGAGGTCTCCGATGACACCTTAACTTCCAGATTCAATGAACCAAAGCCACTTTTCATTATGACATAGCAAAGGATAAACACCATTGCATTAGTCAGCTCCTGGCAGTCGGTTTTTGAAGGACACTGAGTGGGCGGCAGAGAAAACCTGAAAGCAGAGGGAAAATTCAGACTCTGCAGCCTGGCATTATTTGGAGCTGGTCTGGCATGCAGTCTGGTTCCTGCTGTTGTCTGGAGGTCTCTTCCTGATACATCATCGTGCCACACTGCCACTCCCCACGCTCACCAAATGCAGACCAACAATGCCCAGCTTTACTTCCCACTGCTGAACATCTCTCAGCTCTTCATCCGTATTATCTTAAGTGGAAGACACAAAATAAAACTGGGTTATCAGTGGTTTTGGAGGTAAAGATGGGATATATCCCCTTCTCCACTGGAAGGGACAGCAGAGCTTTACAATGGCCAACACAACACTACTTCCTCAACTTTTTCAGGGGACTGATGTTTTTCTTCTGCAGGTCAGACCTCAGCACCCACTACACCCCACGGTTTGTCAGAAGTGCTGCAGAAGAAGAAATCAGAGCATAGTTTCCTGACAGAACAACTGAGCTCTGGGGAGAGAAGTCTGATTATGGGTGATGCAAACCACGGCTGTTAAATTGTTACTGCTACTCCCAGGTAGACAGAGATCTTCCCAATACCATCTTAACCATCTCCCAGCAGGGGTTGCAGCTTGATGGTGGAAAACCAATGAGTGAATTATGATTAATGCACTTGATGTCAGTGTATTGGGTTTGCATAACATGGTTTGGGAAGTGGAGGGGCTACAGGGGTGGCTTTCTGTGAGAAGCTGCTAGAAGCCTCCCCCATGACCCGTGGACTCAATGCCAGCTGGCTCCAAAACGGACCCACCACTGTCCAAGGCTTAGTGAATCAGTGATGGTGGTAGCACCTCGGGGATAACATATTTAAGCAGGGAAGAAAAGAACCCAACCACCAAATTGCCCAACTGCAGATGAAGAGAGGAATGAAAATATGTGAGAGAAACAACCCTGCAGGTACCAAGGTCAGTGAAGAAGGAGCTGCAGGAGGTACTCCAGGCACTGCAGCAGAGACTCCCATGCAGCTCATGGAGGTTAATGGTGGAGCAGATATCCACCTGTAACCCATGGAGGACCCCATGCCAGAGCAACTGGATGTATTTGAAGGAGGCTGTGACCCTGTGGAGAGCATGCACTGGAGGAAGCTCCTGGCAGGACCTGTGGGGTACCCACACTTGAGCAACCTGCTGCCAAAGGACTGCACCTCAGGGAAGGGACCCACGCTGGAACAATTCATGAAGAACTATGGCCAAGGAGGAGGACTCACGTTGGAAAAACTCATGAAGGGCTGTCTACTGTGGGAAGGACCCCACAATGGAGCAGGGTAAGAGTGTGAGGAGTCCTAACCCTGAGGAGGAAGGAGCAGCAGAAGCAATGATGAACTGACTGCAACCCCCATTCCTCATCCTTCTGTGCCGCTGGGGGATAAGAGGTAGAGAAAACTGGGAGTCAAGATAAGCCTGGGAAGAAGGGAGGGGTGAGAGGAAGGTGGTTTAAGATTTCATTCTTATTTCTCATGATCCTACTTTGATTTGATTGGTAATAAACTTAAGTTATTTTTTCCCAAGTCAAGTTGGTTGAGTGATCCCCCCCCTGTCCTTATCTCGACCCAGGAGCCTTTTGTTATATTTTCTCTCTCATGTCCAGCTGAGGAGAGTGTGGCTTTGGTGGGCACCTGGCATCCAGCCTGGGTCAACCCACCACAGTCAATATCCACTCTAGTAACCTTTATGGCTTGTGCTTAACGCACTGGAAAGTGCTGTGGAACGTTAACTTTCCATCTCGAGGATGGACAACCTTGAAGGTCCGAAGCTGTCGCTGCTGCCTGCTGAAAGGGATGCACTGGAGTCATCTTCGCTGAATTCCTCAGACACACACATAGGCTATCTTCTCCCTAACCAGGTCCCCCAGAGAGGCCTGCATATGACACATAAAGATGAGCTTTGCTGCTACTACGCTGGGTCCAAAGAAGAATTATTGAAATCAATACTTCAATATTTATATATCTGAAATAAAATAGACAAGTTGAGGATCCTGCTGCCACGAGAGAAGTTAACATGGTACCATCAAAGAAAGGTTTCTTTTTCTCTATCAATATTAAAGCATTTAAAATCTATTCATTAAATGCTTACAACCACCAAGGTGGACAGCATCACTGCCTCATCTTCATCAGTGATGAAGAAGTTCACCATGTCTGCTGAAGCTCTACACTTTGACTGGTAGCCTGACCAGTAGCAAAAGGTTACAGTCTTCCACTTCTCTCTTTGGGGCATGTTGCCCTCCAAGAAACCACACTTTCCAGACCCATTTCACTACTGACTATTTTACTAAAGAGAAAGACCTAATGGTGTTTTTAACCATTTACAAGGACAGCTTTCTGGTTTGCCTTTAGAAGCCAAAAGCTCCACTTAAAAGCGCACAGCGAACGAAAAAGCTTCAGCTCCAACTTCCAGCCCGTGTTACTGTCATCCAGGGAAAGTGAGAGAAGCCTTTCTGCACCCGATTCTGCCCAAAGCCTTTTCAGAAATATCTCCCTTAAAAGAAGATACGTCCTTCCACAAACAACAAAAAAAAAAGATGAGATGAACAAGCATGGGAGAGTGCCAGGGTGGCTACCAGACAGCGCGACGCTTTGCAACAATAATTGCAGGAACGATGAGGAAAAAGTAGGAGGAAGTTCTAATCTTGTAACATCTCGGTCTGAAAATCAAAACGTATTTCCCAGCCTCACTTTCCAATATACCTCAGAGTTGTGAGGAAGGCAGTAATTATCCCTCATTTACCGAGGGGAACTGCAGCAGTGTGAATTAAAGGCTCTGACTCACACGCACTAAAGCAGGCAGTGGCAGGAGCATACACTGGTTTTACTCCAGCAAGTGCTTGCCAAACCAGTGTGGCTTACCCCTGGAGATGGGTGGTGCCAGTCACTGCCCAAAATATTCATAAAAACCTCTTCTGTGGATGCTTTAAAAGAGAACACTCAAGCAGAAGCCACATGGTAGAGTGCTCACTTGGGAGAGAACACCCTCCAAGAGCTGAGCTGGACACCTGGCTCCAACCAGGGACAAAAACATGGTGAAATTTCTCAGGGGTCAGTCTGAGCCCAAAATGACACGTGCAAAGTCACAGAATCACAGAGTCAGAGAATACCAGGCTGGAAGGGACCTCACAGACCATCTGGTCCAACCTTTCTTGGCAAAAGCCTGGCCTAGACAAGCTGGCCCAGCACCTTGTCCAGCTGAATCTTAGAAGAATCCAATGTTGAGGACTTCACCACTTCCCTGAAGAGGTTATTCCAATGGCCGATTGTCCTTGTTGTGAAAGCCTTGTTGTGAAAGTTAGGTATGGAGCGTGGCAGTGACAGGCACACCAAGTTTCCAGGCTCCTCCAAGGGTTTGCAGGTCTGGCCAGAATGCCCAATTCTCTGCTGGGAATGCTTTCTCCTAGCAAAAGTAAGCCTGAGGTAGATCATGCTTCTACAAAGAACTTATTTTCTCATAAATGGGTCACATTAACCCTGATTTACAGAACTGAAGTTCCAACTCAAAATCATTCAGAAGTCCAGAAAGACAAATTCCTTCTTTTCAAAGAACCTTCAACAACTCACCATAAATTCCACTGTTATGTCAAACAACCTGATATTTTAAACTCGAAGAGACTGCTGGCCCTTTTTATTACAACATTTTCAGGACTTGCTAAAATGATGACTACCAAAGATCTGAGAAAAAGAAACTAGGGCTCCTCAGCTCCCCAGAATAACTCTGTGCTTTCAGAGGAGCAGCAATGATGCCATTGGCTTATTATAAGAAACACGTTGTCTTTTATCAGCATTGATGAAGGACATCTTTTTAGCAGGGCCTGTTGCAACAGGACAAGGGGTGATGTTTTTAAACTAAAAGAGGGGAGATTTAGACAAGATATAAGGAAGACATTTTTTCCCCTGAGGGTACTGAAACACTGGCACAGGTTGCCCAGAGAGATGGTAGGTGCCCCATCCCTGGAACCCTTCCAGGTCAAGTTGGACAGGGCTCTGAGCAACCTGCTCTAGTTGAAGATGTCCCTGCTCGCTGTAGGGGGGTTGGATTAGATGACCTTTAAAAGTTCCTTCCAACCCAAACCATTCTACGATTTTTTTCCAGATGTTCAGCTTGGCTAAAATATCCATCTGGAGTTGGTCTTAGGATCCTCAATACCAGGGAGAGAAGTTCACTGCATGCTGAAAAGCCTCGTAACCACTTTGGTGCAGAATTCCACCGCTACTGATGTTGCAGGTATTTCTTGTCTTTAGCCCCAATCCAGAGAGCAATGGTCTTACAAGAAACTACAGAGAAGGTAAAACTGTTATTTAAAGAGTACCAAAATTACTCTTAATGTCTATCTCAAAGTCTTTCATTTTTCTAGATAGCTTTCTTAAAATGCAATCCTTAAGTAGTAAAAGAAGCTGTAGTCTGTTCTTCTGAACAAGACACTTCTCTTCCTAACTCTAGCAAGGTATTTCTAAACCGTTGGCAAATTTCTTCACTTCATATTAATAGTTTTATACTTAAGCTGTAGCCCAAAAATAGTAACCAATTATTTCTTCACACTCTTACGATACTGGTGCATAAAAAGTGCTTATTTATCCAATAACACCACAAGGATGTTACTAAATTCAGCCTTGCGTTCAGAAGAGATTTCCAAATATTTTGCCTCTCCAAAGCAGTTTTACGTCAAACTCCTGAAAGCTGATGGAATTGCTTGGCTTCTGCAGAAAGACGCGACCCAGACACCATCCACATCTTGCACAAGGCTACGTCCAGCCTTAAGAACACATCAGAAATTTCACCATCGCCCTCACAAAATCAGATTCGGCAGGGATATTCGCAGAGCAGCTTGTGCAGTTTGCAGCTGAGTTCTTGGGGAGAAACACGAGCAAGCGCTGTCAGCATTCAGGACCACGACTTCAAAGCACAACCAACCAAGTTCTATCACCGAGTTGAGTGTGACTTGATGGCATTCATGCTCTTAGCCAACAGCAGCGAACCACGGTAAATGGCACCGGCTCACACCCACGTGAAAGATCCAGGAGAGAGTGTTTTATCCCATATTTACCCTGGGGTCAGCAGACAAACCACAGTCCTGCTAATAAACAGTGACTTGTTCAACTGATGTGGCTTTCCTGCACTTCAAAGCCTTGAGAAGAACAAGGGACAAACCCCCACCCCCCCCCCCCCCCAACCACCTCCCCCCCCCACCCCCTACAACCCCTCTTTTTCTACCCCTTTTTTCTTCTTCTCTAACAGTCCCAGAGCGACAA
>WTSP01019201.1:0-36350 GCA_025331215.1 Actenoides lindsayi | reverse complement strand
TGGATGGGGCTCTGAGCAACCTGCTCTAGTGGGAGGTGTCCCTGCCCATGGCAGGGGGGTTGGAACTAGATGATCTTGAAGGTCCCTTCCAACCCTGACAATTCTATGATTCTGTGATTTTGCACACTGGAACAGATGCACAGACATTTACACACATCTGTCTACATGCACACCAGAGGTAGTATCTTGCATCCACCCTTACAGAAAAGCTTTGCTCAAAATCCAGGAGTTGATACCAGAGATTTTGACTGAAAGCAGTTCCACAGATCTAGGTAGCCAAGAGTTCCAGTTCAGGCTGCCGTTTCTAGTAGCAAGGTAGATTGTTGATCCCACTCTGCACTGCTACAAAGGTATCCTGTGAGGTAGCTAAGATCTCTGTATTAGAGCATTAGTATGGATGGAGTTAGGGTCCAGCTGAAGGTTTTTTCCTTAACATATGTTGAGATATCCTCCTGCATACAGGGTATGCTGTGTATGAGCACATATTTCCCTTTGCTCTTAATTATCTGCAATCATATCATCAAAATATTTTAAATTCTAATGCAAGTGAAATTAAATGTCAGTCTGGTTTGACGCTATAAATATTCATGGTCTCCTTGTACTTTTTAATACATTTGTCAAAATAAGCTGTAGTTTTGTGGGAGACCAGCTGCTTTTCTTACCGCATAGTCACCTACCTTGAGAAACGAGAAGCCCAAGATCACTTCCAGAGCTTGTCTCCCATGCCCTGGACTCTAAGGTGACCTGAAATCTTTTCACTGTTTCTTTTCTCAAGTGCTCCCGAGTCATTCGCTGAAAAGTGGCCGCTCACCTTTTACAATTTTACAATTTATACTTCTTTGAAAATATGTCTATTGGTGTCACTTCTCATAGTAGGACTAGCTGCAACCCCCTCAAGGGGATTTTCTTGACCATTCTCTGACTGCAATGGCATTGGAGCAGCTATAGCATTTCTGACACCTCTTTTGTGTCTCTGACAGGCAGTGGAGAATGGGCTTCCATGAACTCGGCTGAACTTGAAGATACATAAAAGAAGCACGTTGGGCATTGTTCGTGGGGAATTGTTTTTAACAATATAATTTTCCAAAGCTGTGAAATATTGAAATATTAAAGGGAAAATATAGTGCAATGGAAAAAAAACCCCTCAACATTTACATACACTTCACACCACTAGCTGATTTCAGAGATTCCTAAAGGAATTTGTCAGAATTCTTTTTGTTAGCATACCTGCTTGGATTATGAGCTCACTGCTGCCTTGTGGAGAAGTACTAGGTGAATAACAACAGTGGTTGCTGGTGAATCACAGGAATATAATTTACAATGTGATGAATTAACACTACTGCATAATAAAATGAGATGTCCCATTACTACAATCTGAAGCTTTAACTGCTCACGTTGTGGATATAGGTATGTTTTAACAAGGTCCCAAATTAAACAAGGTAACGACTGCTTAAGGGCTAGTAACAAGTATTTTATAAGCAATTTAAATAACAACAACAAAAAAAAAGCCTAATAAAGCCTGTGAGGGTGGAGAAGATGCTGAGGAAACAAGCATTAAATGTTTGAATAGAAAAAAAAAAGTACTATTTGAAGGAGACATTTCAGTTAAGGACATCTTTCTCCCGAAGATACGCTACTGGGAGGAAAATTTCATGCAGATTGTTCAGGATCTGGCAGTTTTATGTTAAATGATGCATTTGTTCTTAGGAGGTTTTAGTAACATTTTCCCAGAAAACCGCTTTTTGAAGGACAAACGTGATAACTGTGGAGTTGTTCCTACTGCTTTTGCATAATCTACAATTTCATATTCACAACATGTATATTAGTCTTTGACACACGCACAAAAAATGCAGTGACCAAATAATTTTGACACATTCTTTAATCAAAAGCAATGCGTGTTGCTTCTGAACATCCATCTCCTTTGGCTTTAAAATTCATTTCTATTGCTAGGATAGAAAATGATTTTTTTTTTCTGTCTCTGTAGAGTTTAGTGATATAAATTATGTTGTAGAGAAATAAGGTGGAATGTATCTTTGAAACCAGTAAAGAAAATGGAAGTCATATCAAAATAAACTTGACCTTGAATGTGACTGCTTTGAAAACATTTTCATTGTCCCAGTTACACAAGTGCCATATAGGGATGAAAAAAAAATCTTCCCCTTCAAAAAATCTTCCTTCAAAATACGAACACATCTGGATTATTAGCATTAGACTCATAAAGAAACCTTGGCAACTCACACTGCTTTGAGGCACCTGATGATGAAATCCCCAAATTCTATTTATTTATTTATGCTTGTAATGCAAAATGGGATGCTTCCAGTGAGGGGGGAGAAGCACCAATGCCTCAGCCCACAGTTTTACTTACCACAGGCTTTGGGCAAGTAGGAGGTAGGGATTTGTGCCCACTCAGAGAAGGGAGTTGAAACTTGGGTCCTCAGATTTCTGGATGAGCCTTCCAAGTCAAGCTTGTTAAGGGAGTGTAGGCAGACTGAAGTTTTCCATAAGATACATCCCAAGCTGCCTGTCACTGTGAAGGTTGAGCTGCCTCTGAGCAGAACACGTGCCTTGGGAACTTTGGGCACCACTGATGAGGACAGAAACTTGGAGACAGCATCCTTGGCTTAATTACCTTCATTTGTTAAAATGCTATTTAGGGTAACTCTGAGCCTTTACAACTTGAAGTGTATGAACTCCTTCAAGTATGCACCAGCTTACTGGAATCCTCTATATTGAAATTAAATAACGTTAAACCAGTATCTTTTCCATCTTCTCAGGATTTGCAGTAGTTTAGCACTTTTTTTTTTTTTTTGGCAATAAAAACTCTAGAATATTCTAATATTCATGTTGTGAGTCTATGCTGTGCTTCAAGGATGCTTTGATTGATGAAGACTTCTTTTCTGGATGGGTTTTCCTTTTCTGTTTTTATAACCGAAACTGTCAATCCTCTCCTAAAACCTAGTAAATAATGAGATCAGTCACTGGGTAGCCGGCGGAAAAGCAAGGACAGTGGCTGAGCCAAGCCTGGACTGCAGGTGAAAAAACAGGAGAGGGATATTTCAGATAGTTAAAGAAAGATCCTGGGCCTCCTCAGACATGTTCGAAGGACTGCACGAGGGATGTTTACAGAGGCTGATGCTGGGCTCGAGGGGCTAGTCCTCTGGACAACCTCTATCATCAATAAAAAGGGAGGGACACCCATTCAACCAAAGTGGGTCAAGTAGGCTTTATTCTCATTTTGCTTTATCTCTTCCTTGCACCACATGGGGAACATTCTGGTAGCTCAACGCAGTGACACGAGCTGCATGGAAGGATTGGATCTGGGCCTGCCCATTTCACCTGTACCACAGAGCAGATTCTGCTCCTTTATTTCTGTCCTGCACCTTTCAGGCTTACAATTTTACTGCAGTTCTAGAGCTGGAGAAGCGGTCAGTTTGTAACCGGGGATTTTAATCCATTCTAGTTAAAGTGAAAAAATAAATAAAATGGTGAGAAGTGTTGATCACTGGGAATTTAGTCCAGTTCATTCCACGTCTACTACCAGGAAATACCATTTCAGGGAGGAAAGTGGCATCACATCTTTCTGTGCCATAAGTAAAACCTGTCAGCTGAAATAAGATACGCAGTTCTGGTGTCCACACTTGAAGAAAGGTGTTGAAAAACTAAAAAAGCTTCACAAACACATTTCAAGAATCACTGGGGTTCCATAAAACTCAGTGTTACAGGGGGAAACACCCAAGAGAAGATTAATTACAAAGAAAGATTGAGAGATCACTTGAAAGTGAGTTCTGTTGTTCCTCATCCTAGATGGCTTTTAGTCTAGCAGTAAAAAGGTGCGATGAACCTTAGTGGTTAGAAGTTGGAGGTAGTCCCAAGCAAGAGAGTGCACATTTTTTACCAGTGAAGGGAACTACTTTTACCTGGACAACTGTGCAGAAGAGATGTGGGAGTTTTAGGTCGTGAGTGCCCCCAGCTGTCTGCTCGGCCTCTTGCTGCAGCTGACTAGTCTTACAAGAGCCTGCCAAAGGAGGTGAGGGGCTGTATCTCAGGTACTCTAGAGAAAATCTGGTATTTTTGGTCAAACTCATCTTTGCTGGTGACTGAAGCTGCTTTTCCAGGGAAGGGGGAATTGTATCATGCTAAATTACCATAGTAGTGTTTGGCAGAACTGGTAGGTTGTGTCCTTGTTGTAAGAACAACTGGTAAGGCCTGGTTGATTATGTGTTACCTGGTGAAATAATTGCAATGAAGCAGGATGGGTCAGATCTCAAAAGGAGGATGCTGAAATCATCTAATCTTGTGGTTTCAACTGGATCCTAGCTCCAAGGTCCTTTCCAGTCTGGACCAGCCTCTGTGTGACAAGGATAGCTGGGTACCCATGCCAGGGAGATAATGAGGTGCTGATCATGTGAGCATAACCTATATCTAAGGGCACGCTAGGATACATCATATGTGACCTATGAGCATTAGCATGAGCCAGCAATGCACCCCTGAGGCAAAGGGAGCCAACAGCACCTGAAGATGCAGGAGGGGGAGAGCTTCCAGGAGGTGAGAGAGGTGACCCTGCTCCTCTGCTTAGCACTGGTGAAGCACATCAAGAGTGCTGGGACCAGTTCTGGCTCCCCAGTACAAGAAAGGCATGGACATACCGGAGTGGGTCTAGCAAAGGGCAATGGAGGTGATGAAGGGACTGAGACGTCTGACGTAACAGGTGAGGATGAGCAAGCTGGTACTGTTTGGCCTGGAGAAGATAAGGCTCAGCGGTGATTCATCAATGCCTGATAGTGGGTATAAAAGAAAAGAAACCAGACTCTTCCCAGTGGTGCTCAGAGACAAGACAATAAGCAATGGGCACACTTTAAAATACAGGAAATTTCAACTTAAGACAACACTTCTGTACTATGCGGGAGATCAAAGACAAGTTTGCTCAGGGAGGTTGTGGAATCTCCATCCTTAGAGATACTCAAAACCTGACTGGACACAGTCCTGGACAACCTACTCTGGCTGACCCTGCTTGAGCAGATCGGGGTTGGACAAGACGATCTCCAGAGGTCCCTGTGACCACAGCCATTCTGTGATTCTGCAATACAGAACACGTATTATGTGTGAGGAGTGCTGGGGCTGATGTCACTGGTCCTTATAAGATATTTTATCATTTGAATTCTCATGTATGCAGTGTTTTGATTAGGACTTTTCACTGTGGCATCAGCACCCAGCTGCTGTTGATTAATCCCTCTTCTTCTGATGGGGTTCTTTCTCCCTGTCCTAGAGCATTTTAGGGCTCAGCTTCAGACCTAGAAATTTGGTGATGTTTTTGGTTCATGTGCTTGCATCTGCATTGACATAATTGGACATACTTTTTTCATCTCGACAGTTGATAGTCAGTCTGTATAACAGAACTGTTGCCTTTGTTGTTTTCCACATTAGCAATTTGTGTGTCATATTGCAAATTTTACGTGCAGTAATGCGATGTTTTCATCAAGGGCATCGATAAGCGTATTGAAAAAATTAACGCTAAAAGAGATTCCTCTCTAAGCTCACAAAGTACACAATCCCTTGGAATGAAACCACTTCAGCTACAGTATATTTTTATGACCTAGTTGTTAATCAGTTTCAAAAATTACCATTTAATTATGTGTTGCATTGATTTTTGTTTAGAGTTATTTATTAACGCAACATTACATCACATGTTTGGTAAAGATGCTATTTCAACCACAATCTTCATTATCAGTCTAATGCTTAATCTCATTAAACCGGTATCAAATTCGTTTGACGGGCTGAATTCCTGGGAAACCGCGTCGGCTGACAGTAATAAATCCATAATCCGTTAATTCTTTCATTAGTATCCCATATCAGCATTTCTATTAGTTTGCTGGATGACGCTTGCTAGCAAAAGCTGCCTGTAGTTACCCGAGCGAGTAAATTTGTTGTCTGAAAAGACGGGTTCAGGTTTAACTTTTCCCAGAGAACTTACTGAAGTGCCTCTGCCGAGCGGCAGGATTGCGGCGCAGACCAGTTTCTTAACCCTTCTCCAGTTCCTTGGACGAGTTCCGTGCGGCTTCCCCGCCGCCCCGGAGCGCTCCCGGTGGCCGGTGCCGGCGGTGCGGGGAGGTGCGGGGCGGTGCGGAGCGGGGCGGTGCGGGGCCGGGCGGGGCGGAGCGGCCGCAGTATCGCAGCGATGCTCTAGGTGGGGCTTCAGCACCGGCAGTAGGCGGCGAGCGGGGCTGCCCACCTCGGTCCTAAGAGTACAAGGCGGCCCTTAAAGGCGATGGAGGGATTTGAAACGGCTTCGTCCCGTCTTTTAAACTGGGCTTCGTTGCTTTGAGCGAACTGCCTTTTACGCCGGCTCGTTTGCCGGGCTGTTTCCTGTCGTCGTGCTTAACGAGGAAACTTTTCGTCTGGGCCCTTTTAGCTTCCCTTAAAATTCATACGAGTGTGGCAACCAGCCAGCGTGCACAGAGGAGGTTTGCGTGGCGGTGCAAGGGTGTAGTCCTGTGAAGAGATATTCATTGTTTACCTTAAAAAAGTAAGTTTTAAATAGAATGACTCACTTGGAGGTATAACGTTGTGCGCTTTGGTGTGCCGTTCCCTTAGCGTTACTTCCTAGATTTGCTGAAGCCTTAGGCTGCAAGCTGTAAACTTGCACCTAGAGTTACTGAACTTCTATCTATTCGAGCAAGAGAAGATCTCCAGAGCCAGCACAAACCCGAAGATGATGAGGGTATAAGCATCAATGGTAGCTGCAACTAGTCAAGATACCAGCCTGCCTGGAGACAGTGAAGGAATCCAATAAGGAGTCAGAAGGTGTCGAAGGATCTCAGGCCAGAATGACCGTTGGACCTGAGGCCACATGAAAGGCCCGTGCAGATCACATGAAGAGTGGATGCATGGTCTGCGAGGGCATTATATATGCCCAGGAATTTCTTTGTTCAGGGTCCCTCTTCAGAGACACACAGCTCAAGCTGACCATGCTGGTGTACCATGATATTATTTATTTTTATGAGATTTGATGCCTGAGACTCTGATTCAGGAAACCTAGGGTGCAAACTTCAGAGGGACTAACACTGGACACCAGGATCGGACTGCACTTCTTTGACACTTGGCAGTAGAAAATACATCCACAAGTCCTCTAAACTGCTTTTAACATCTCAGCCTCCCATCTTACTGAACAGAGAACGGTAACACCTCGGTCTGTCACTGAGATCTCTGCAGGCAGAAGGACAGCTAGCCCAGCATGTGATTAAGGGGCTGGCCTGTAGGCTTGGACTCAGTGTCTGCAGCAGCAAACTGAACCAGGCTGGGAGCCTTTGGTTGCAGCTGCCCATTTCCATGCCTTTAACTCTCTTAGCCTCCACAGGACACTTAAAAGATGGAGACTTGATAAGGTGGGGGAAAAACACTAGACTTAAAAGTTTGTGATTGACAGTAAAAAGTTCTGCTGGCTGCTGGTGACTAGAGGCATCCCTCAGGGATGGGAACTGGAGTAGTGTTGTTTAATGTCTTTATTCTTGAGCTGGACAGGGGGATGGAGTTTGTTAGGGCTTTGGGTATATACTCCCACTCCTGGGGTTTGGCTGGTGGGCTTGGGACTAGCGGCATCCCTGTGCAACCAAGAGTGACCTATGGGGATTGGGGGCAGCTCTCAAATGTGCCATGGAGGGGTTGTAGCTAGGACCAACCCTTGCCATAGGGAACTGCTTTCAGCTCTGTGTCTTGTACCAAGGGCACCGACCTGGTGACAGGACCTCTCAGATCATCCACAGGCAGCCCTGTGGCTGTGGACCAGCCTGTCAACCACAGAGGCTGGGCTGACCCCATCACTGTCTCAGCCTGGCCCTGATGGTTTAGCAGGCTCTGTAGTGCTGGTCCCAGCCAGTGAGGCCCTGCAGACCCCATTGCCAACCCTTGGGGATGGAGTAACCCCATGAGGCTGTTCACAATGTATGGGCCAGGAAGCAGCTCTCCAGAAAAACCTCTGGTGAACAACAGGTTGAACTGAGTTAGGGGTGTGCCCTGGGATCCCAAGTACATTTAAACATTTAAAACCTGAAACGAATCCTGTTGAGGAGCACTAACCTAGTGAGGGGCACAGGATGTTTGAGGAGAGGCTGATGCTGCTGGGTTAGCTCAGCCTGGAGAAGAGATGCTGCAAGGAGAACTTACTGCTGCCTACAGTTACCTGCTGGGAGAATTGTGGATTGATTCAGACTCTTCCCCAAGGTGCCTGGTGGAAGGGTGCAAGGCAGCTGGACACACATTGCAACATGGGGAATTCTGACCAGGCGTTATGAAAAGATTGTTCACCATGAGGGAGGTCAAACATTTGGCAGCCTACCCAGAGAGGTTGTGGAGTCCTTGGAGGTATTCAAAACTTGACTGCACACAGCCCCAAGCAACCTAATTTACTTGCCCCTACTTTAAGTAGCTTGTCAGACTGATGACCTCCAGAAGTGCCTTCTAAACTGTATTAGCCTGGGAGTCCGTGTTTCTGAAATTGTGTAGCTGTGTCTAAACCAGCAGTGCTTCCTGGCCTGTGCTGCCTCCCAAACTGTGCATGGGGATCAGTGAGGAGACTGCTAGCTGGCCACGGTCATTGTTTAATAGTGATGGAGACAAAGTTCCAGTGTCTGGAATGGTTTAAGTAAATAAACACAGTTTTGAAATACAGAAACGTAAAATATAAATATGATAAATAAAAACACTGCGTTATTTTCATGCAAATGCTGTTAACCTTGTTCTTTCTGTTCATTTCACTAATGACAGTAGTTACAAATGTGAAAATCCTGATCCTTCTCAGGCTGCACACCAGGCAGGTATCACTGAAGGCATGTGCACACTACTGTGACTATATGCAAATATCATTTCACTAGCAGTGATATTTTATTTGCACTTTTGTAGAATGAAAACCCTTTTGAAAAGAAAGCTGTATTTTCAGAACCAAACTGAAGAGTTCTTAAGGTTTGACTGATTACTAATTCCTTCTTCCTGGTTAAGATCCGTTCATATCAAGATTTATAAACCATGACAACTTTTAGGATTGCTCAAGTTTTTGCATACAATATTTATGTATTTTTAAGCAGGTTTTCTGGAAAAACAGAAAGCTGAGAATCTTTCCTGCACTTTCCAAGTTCACGATGTCATTCTGAGGGGGTGTGGGTGGGATGATATAATCCAAAGCAACTGGAAATGCCCTGCCATCAGCCTTTCTCTGTTTAATCTATTAGCCACTCAGCTGTATAATGTATTATCTGACACACAGTGATAAGCAGCTTAGCTGTCCGAGATCATATTAAATATGTTCGGTTTAGCCTAATTCTGCAGCACTCCATGAGGAGACACCCTTATGACCATCTGGAGCCCCTAAGCAGACCTGCTTAGGCATGGGGACCCTCCTGCATGGCTCCTGGCCTTGGAGGAGGACATGCTTTGTGATTGTCTGGTCCTTCCTTCTTTACTAAACCCCTTTCTTCAGGTCCTGTTCATGCACTTAAGAAATGAAACATTCAAGTGAGGCCATGCCCTAGAAAACAAAAATATCCCAATAGCAGATGATCCAGAAGTGTATGGGTTAGAATGGAACTGCCTTGACCTCTTGTTTAATGAGTTCTGCTGCAAAAGCACATTTTAAGAAGAACTCCTACCCTGCAATTTCCATATTTTAAAAATACATCTTCTTAGTATTTTGTTAATAGTTCATGGAAAGATTGACAATCACATCTACTCCCTATATTCTCTCTTTAATTACTTGTAACCTTGCAAAAAACACTGAATAATCGGGTTTCTCTTAAGTCTGCTGCAAGCCCCAACACTAATACACAGGTGGGGTAGCAGTCCTTGTCTCTTTTTGACACCTCTCTGAGGCTGAAGGGATAAAGACTCTGTAATGACAGATCCTCTCAGCCCCCTCTCCACCGAGGCTTCAGCTGTTCCTGGCACGGATGTGTGCACTCCTTTTGCTCTTCGGGGAGCTCCATCTGCAGCTCAGTGATCACAAGATGAATTTTAACCAATAGATATAAATAGATTTGATGAGGATGATGAGTGTGATAGTCATCCCTAGACAATCACTGCCAAGAAAATAGCAATTTTATTTAAAAAAAATAATTTGGATCTTTTTTTGGTGACAAACTGCGATGGAAGGAAGCAGTGAAGGCAACCGTAGGACTTAAAAATAGTATTAACTGATATTAACATTGGTTAAATATAATAAATAAATATCATAAATGTAATAAAAACTGTCTAGTGTGCTGCTGAAGCAAGCATTGGTGAATACTTCTTGTAGTAGGGCAAGGAGAACAAGCACAAGTTTTTGCTTTATTTTGCTTGACTTTTCTATTAATTCTTTGCATATTTTTAAACACACAGCCCTCAGATCATCAGCTTTAAAAAAATATCTGCTCAGGCTTCTTCTCCTTATAAATTCTAAAATGCCTATTTTAAGGGGATTGCTTGTACTCCTTTTGGTAATTCCATTTGACATTGGAGTTAAAGGTCATATGACCTCAAACAAGATGGGTGCCAGTGCTGAGAAAACTGAATAAAGTGGTACAATTTCCACAGGATTTAAAATTAACCTCATTGCATGATTGGCTTACATTTCTAATCCGATATATCAGGCTAAATATAGACTTTGAAGACAATTTCTTTCCATGCAAATAATCACTGCAGGCTAAAAATGAGTAAAAATGTAAATTAAGAAAGAAAAATGTTAAATTAAATTATAGACAAACTGTCATCTTGCTAGAATATTGACCTGAAACTGCACGTATAGAAGAAACCTGCAAGGGAGAGATGGTAAAAAATAAATAGAGAAATTAGCATGCTTGAATATATATTTATAGAGGGAGAGTTTCTGATGCCATCAGCGATTTCTGTCAAAGATCTCTCTTCAGAGGCATCACTGTTGACTTTCAAACATTTCATGTTTTATTACTGCATTTAAATCATTAACTATGAATGGCGTCCCTGGATGATCTGCAGGAGATATGAATCATTTATTGTGACTAAAACAAACTCTTCCTTTTTTTGTTTGTTTGGTTGGTTTGGTTGGTTGGTTTAGTTTGTTGTTTTGTTGGTTGTTTTTGTTTTTTTTTTAATAAATCAACACAGAATAATTTCCAAAGAATCAGGACAGCAAAACCTTTAGAAAACAACTAATGTTTTAGGAAATGCTACAGATCAGTACTATAAACCCCACTAAGGTCAGAGAAGGAACTAGAGAGTGGGGAGCTGAGATTAAGACCGTATGCTGGTTTGGGTTTTTTTATCTTCTAGTCTCCTAAATTCCCAAATAATGTAACTATCAGGAAATTTGTTATATAGGCAGGTACTGTTCCAACTTATTAAGCCCATACTAATATTTTGTAGATAAGAGAGCTGCTTCTGTGTGAAAACCAGCTCTGGGGCACTAAACCCACTTGGGAACAGTCTTTTCATTTCCCATATTAGAGCAAGACATGAATTTCCACATGATAGACAAAAAAGATTTGCTTCACTGACAAAGGTTCCTGTCTCGGTTGGAATTCAGCGAGCTCCAAACATAGGACAAATAATATAACCCAGTTCACTTGGTTTTATTTATTTGTTAGTGCAACTTGTACCAAGAAGTATAAATAGACCTTAGTTGCTTGGGAAGTTCACAGCACTGTTTTTGATCAGCCTCACAAGAAATTTGTTCTGAATCCTTAAGGGGTTTATTCTTAATACATGAATTCCAGACTATGAGAGAAAGTACATCTTCAACCGTAATCTTCATTATATCCAAGTCCTATAAAAATCAGCATCATTGGTTCAACATCTAGATGCAGCTTTCAGATAAACATGTGAGACAACCCAGGCTTGGAAGTGACAGCAACATGGAGGCAGGGTAAAGATACCACATGTATAAAGCTGAAGATGGAGATGTTGGTAGGTATGATAAACCACAACTAACAATTGTCGTGCTTAGTGGCAGCATCCTTGTGAGGGAAAAAATGGCAAGATCCTGAAAGAAATATTGAAAGAGAGATCATCTCTCAGAAATTGCTGTAAAGAAGATATACCAGCTACACACCAAGTCATCTGCAAGTTCAGAAGCAAGCCACGTTTCTTGGCCTATAGGACAGGGTCATGCTGTGGAATGTTTGTAAGGCCCTCACCAGTTACATCCTAAAGAGAAGTCTGCTGTTTGGATTTACACTGATTCACAGTTCCTATCTGACAGCCTGAATCTGCAACCCATTTTGCTGATCCCATTCATTCACATAGATAGTTCTGTTTATTTCACCAAATGCTACTCATCTGAGTGAGGTCTACCCAATGGGAATAAGGTTGACAGCTACAGGCTTTAGTGATTAGATGGGGAGGCAGGCAAGTGACTTGAAATGAAGAAGCTGAACTGCTTCTGTGGGCATACGAAACAATATTTTGCCTTTCTGTGAAGTCTTCCATGAGGTCTTTGCTGGACCCTTGCTAGTCTTTGACCCACTGATGACGTGAGGGATCACAGGAGCAACCCCTTACACTGGCCTCCAGTGCAGTCTATTCTGTAGTTCAAAAACTCTGAAAAAGGGTCTGTTGTATGTCCTATTATCTAGATTCCATTAAGTAAATCTGCATCCAATTATAATACCCAAGTGTCCATTGTGCTGACTTTAATATTTCTTAGACTTTCCTAGACTGAAATCATCAACATCAAAACGTTAATATCGAGTCAAAGTTATCTCTTGTTCTTTTAAATAGAGATGGGTTTTTTCAGTGTAGACAGTACAGTAGGCATCACAGATACTGTCTGAAATAGCTGTGGTAGCATATTTGTCCATTTGTGGTCTAGACAGCTTTCTTAATACAGGTAAGGAAATAATTCATTGAAAAATTGTTTTTTCAAAATTATAGCCTCATTTTGGGACTTATGTAAGAGCAGCCTATGCTGACCAATTCATAGCTAAAATAGGTTATGGCTGAGACAGGTATGCTGTCTAAAATGGGGTAGTTTGCATAGATTTGAGGTGTATTTCTACGTGCCAAACAACCTCTTTAATAATTTTTTCTTTTAAAATTTGGCCCAATCTTTAGCATTTTTACAAAGCCCGGGGTCATATTCTGCACTCAAATTCATCCCCAAGAAGAGAGCAAAAAGCTGTTGGTAGGTTTAGCAAGACAGCTTCTTGGCCATACCTCCATTAGTTATTTTATATCTGCTATTCTGAAAGTAATTCTAGTTCAGCCTAGCTGCGTTTAGAAAAAATCAATAGCAGCTTTGACATGCTTACCCTTGCCATGCCATTAGTACAGCAGCAGGCTTGACCCTGCTGCCTGCTGCATCGTACGTCTGTTGCTTGGTGAAACAGAAAGTATGTATCATGAGAAGACAATTTTGATGAATCGAGCAAATAATATTTCTTGCAGCAAGATCGATTTTGCTAACCTCTCATAACTTCTCATTTGGCTTGCCATGTTTGTTTTACGGATTTCCGATGAAGACCAGTTGTGTGCCTTTCACCATCCTTTTCCAATTAATTAAAAAAAAAGGGTTCAATTAGTTTTTTGTTCTTACCATCCAAGTCATGCTCTGAATAGCCTGGAAGCTGTCCTAGGCTGTGCCTTCACTGACAAAAGTAATACATACTTGTGTCAACCGGCAGTTCTCCCAGTGGAAAAATATGGACACAAAGAATGTGGTTTTTTCTGCGAAGAGCTGGTGAGCTCCAATGCGACCAGAGGTAACAGTACTGAGTTTTGTAGCTAACTTTTGGGAGGTGCTAAAAATGCCACTTGGTATTTTCACCAATTTACATTTTAGAACTGAACAACAGTTATAGGTTAATTAGTCCCCTATGGAAAATATTAATTGCCAGCTGCTGCCTTCTCAGTACTTTTATGGCAGTAGAAAATAAACTTCAGATAGCTCTGAGGCAGAGTAGCCACTGCACTGGAGACCTGATTTGGGAAAACATGATGCAAAACCCAGCACAGAAATGCAAAATGTAACAAATTTTATGCTGCAAATCTGAAACGAATAAATAAACGTTAGCAAATTTTGCAGGGTTACTTTACCAAAGAACACAGGAGTCTGCTTTGACAGGCAGGTCCAAGCTTAGCACAAAAGAGCCCAGGGTGAGACTATTATGGTGATGCATGGGAAGTAATGATTAGTCTTAACCCATTGCTTGAGACATTGTATGGTTTCCCTTTTATTTAGCTGCTGTTTAGCCTGGCTTACATTGCCTCCTACATGCTCCTTTGCTCAGTGTATTAGCTACACAGGTTGTATGTACACTGACCTGATGGTGCCAGGCCAGGCAGCTGTCTTCTGTCCACTGTGCTCCTGCTCTGAATCCACATCTCCACTTCTGTCCAGGCAGGAGATGGTCTTCCCTGCTCAAACCAGCTCATGAAATTGCAGTCATTTCCCATCTAGGTCAATACAACCTGTCTGCAGCACGTCCCTAATCACTGCTGCCACTTTTTCCTTTTCTGCCTTCTCCCTCCGTCATCTCTGGCTCTCACTTGCTAGTCCCTTCTCCAGTTTGGAAAACAGGACCCATGTGCTTTCCCCTCCCCTTCATTCTCCTTGGCCTTTGCCCGTGGAGCCTGTGATGTTGTCAGGGCAGCGCTCCTCTGGTCTCAAAGGATGGCAGTGGGTTGGCTGCATCCATCTGCGCTGCTTTTGTGGCATTTAATTAACTCCATTTCAGCCTCCTGTCTGTGGGGAAGGGCTCTGCCAGTCATGTGGCATCATCACCAGAAAGACGGGATACGCCTGGGACAGGGCAGGGGCCAGCACAACATGCCTGGGCCACCCACGTTGCACACAGGGACACCTTTGGCTTCGAGCTGAGGATCAGTGTCGGCCAAAGACTCTTCCTTGCTGGTTCCTAAAGGTCGCCTCAAACCTGTGCCTGAGTACAGTCTTGTGCCCCTGCAATGTGAATGTGGCCTCCATTTGTGGGCTTGAACCCATGCTTGAAATGCAATGCACATATAGTCATTATCCTCAAATTTACATCAGCGTTCCAAGATTGAGATTTTTCACGCCCTCTCTGTTCTGTGAAATATCTAAAAACCTCCAAAGTACTATAAAGATAAAAGCTATTCTGAGTTTATTTGGTGCATACATGTTAAGAAAGTTGCTCATAATCATGTAATCAGCTGCTTCTTATTCTCCACAAGCTTACTTGCTGTTTGTCCTTGCATACAGAACTGCTATTGCGGACCCACCTCTCCTGCATCCTGCAAGAAATGAATCTTCTGAAGTGCCTTGTCAGAGTGGAACTGTACAGACATGGAAAACCAGCTGGAAACTGGCCAAAAGGAGTGTGGTGGTAGGTTGCTTTTCCAAGGGCTTGGCAGAAGGCCCCCCAGAAAAGGGCTGGCAGGAGTGTAATGCTCTATGACTGCTCCCTGAGTGCACTTTGCATCTCGAATGCTCACTAATTTAAGTTTGGTTGGAACTGAAGATGGGGAAATGAGACTTGTGGGGGCTTTCATCCCTCATTCCTCTGCATTAATTACTAAAGGTTGTTCAAATTAGCAGAAATAAGAAAAAATCCTTTCCCTAAATTGAAAAGAAAAAAAAAAATCTTCTCAGGAGTTTGGTTTCACCAAGAAGTGCAAGCCTACTGGGGTTGACATCATTGAGCCTGATTTACGTGCAGTATCTTGGGCTCAAAAGAGCAGATGGGGTAGAAGCCTGGGCACCGCCTGAAAATGGCCTAGACTCCTGCTCCTCAGTCAGAGCCACTGGCTTCAGCAACAGTGGGTTCTTTAAAGACATGAGCAGAAAATTAACTCTGGCACTTCTTACACAATGTAGCTGTAAGTTTAGGGAGTGATGAATGATTTAATACAGAACATGGAAGATGTTTTTACCTCCAGGTTCAGTTATTGCAAGTCAGGTGACTGAGCTACATCAGATGATGAATTCCACAGGAAAATGTTTGTCTTTTCAAAGGTCCTTAGTATTTAGGAATTCATGGAGGGAATCAAAGCAGCCAGAGATACTAACAACTAGTCATGCTTCAACTAAAGGTCAGTAGGTTGGGACTTCAACAAAAGAGCAGCAACTGAGAAGAATGGACTCTTATACAGCTTTGGAATTATCTAGGTGTATTTAGATTTAAGTGGCACAAAGGAAGGTTTACCCCCCTCTCTGTGTTTTGTTTGTTTGGTTAGTTTTTCCTGTTGGTTATAAAGAGATGGTACAGAAATCATCCTGAAATCAAGAACAACCGTACCTATCTGCTTTCCTCAACATGCCACAAATTTGTGAATGCAAGAATCAAAGCCTTTCTCAAAATTGTTCCAGCTCTGTCTCTTCCCAAGAGCCTGCTTTAACACCCGTGCTTTGTAGTAGCTTCGGAGTGATTCGAGTGAAAAGAAAGCAAGCTTTATCTTGGGATGTTATCTTTAAAATCTGACCGTGGGGAAAGTTGTGAAATGTTCTGACTGCAAGCCACAGTCAAGATTCTGGAAAGAAAAGAGTCCTGCATGAAAATGCTTTTGTTACTGGCAGACTTTGGCGTGATTTACAAAGCCTCTGATGCCATTTTTGCAAGGGATAGAGTGAGCTTGGCTAGGAGCTGCTCGACCCGTTGTGCACGTGGAGGAGGAGTCATAATAGTATGCACAGCCCGTGGCCACAGGCATTAATGCACAACTGAGAGAGTGTACCCTGGAGGTTCCTTCTGTGACCAAACTGATACCTTAAAAATACAAACAGTGGCTTCTAGGATGTATGTGGAGAATCAGGCTCCAAAGAGCATGACCTCACATGCTTTCAAGCTGTTTCTAGCCAAGATATTTATAGGCCATCAGCCACCACACTGAGTGCCATTACTCAACAAGTGGAACAATCCTGTACTTACATCACATTACTTTTGGCATTTTGTATGTTTTAGAGCCTTTATCTACTTTCTCTTGGGGCCTGCAGTGTAATATCAGCTGATGATACTCTGTAGGTCTATTGAAGCTGGAACATTCTGTTTTCTCTACTGTTTATCCTCTTCTTTTGCTACTCCCTAGCATGACAGTCACATTTCTACCAAGGAAGATTGCTCAGGATTGTCAGAGCTTTTAATGATGCTCTAAAGCTAATTTTCAACATATTTTGATACTTAGAATTTTTAAGAACTGCTAAAGACCCCTTTAGAAATGTCAGGTATGTGGGTTGTTGCACAGTCTATGTGAATTACTAATTCTTAGCAACCTTTCACAGAACCCAGAGAAATAACTTATGGGTACCAACAACCCACAGAGCTTCTAAAATGCCTTAGACTGCTCCTTTCAGGTAAAAGATGAAGCCATCTTAAGCACTTTTTCACTCCTGGACACAACATTGCATTTCTCCAGGATTTTTCTCCTATGCTTGTTCCATCATCTTGCTATACAAATAGTCTTTTATCATGATGGTAATCTTATTTGTCCAAGGCTGCACTTTCATACTTCTGTTTTCGCATGTTTGCAAGCCTTGGGTTTGTGTATTCTTTGTTACCTTAGCAGCAGTAAAGTTCTGTTTAATCTTCCGTGAAGATCTGGCATAACAATGAATCATTCTTGCCATGAAATGTTTAGAGACTACCCCCTGCCCCCCATAAATTCACGTTTTCAACTCCAGTCTTAAAATGCAGTGTTTCTGTACCTCCTGTAAACATGGGAAACTGCTTACAAATCATTTTAAGGGTGTTTTTGATTTATAGCATTTCTTCTACTTAACTAAATGTACCCTTTGGTCTTCAAGTCTCTAGAACTGTACAGTAGAAATGGATTTAAAGGTGTGGCCTCAGGATATTTACCAGCAGCCACTGGAGGATGATGTCCAGTCTTAACTTGTACACCACCTGAAAGTACAAAATGTCATGTGGCAATGTCCGATATGTTTTACCTTCCACAGAGTAACAGTTTTCTGCTTAGGAGCCATGTAAAGTAATAGGCTGCTCTACAAGCTTCGAAATCTTCAACTTCTCAGTGTAATATTTCTTTTTCTTAATTTTCTGGATTACTTCCGTGACAGAACTACCTTCTTTGTGTATATGGAAACACTAGCAAAAGAGAGAAATGAAAAGCTGTCTGGATTCTCAAAGACCATCAAAGTGAATACTGACATGTTACAGGTGCAAGATTTTTAGCCAAAATATTATAAATTCGCTTATAAAAATCGAGCATTACAAGAAAATTAATTGAAATGCAGCTCGAGATAGTTCAAAATCTGTTTCAAAGCATATTTGAAAGGAGATTTTAATTAAGCTGTTGCATTCATTGTCAAGTAGTTAAATGTAAGCAGGAAGCCCCCTGCTCTGTCTTTGATGGTGTCTCTAAACATGTGGAATAAGGATGCTGAAGAGTCAGCTAGAAGCTCTGTCAAATGTGATGGCTGGAAGATCTCCATGAGCTCTGGCACTTTAGATCAGTTTGGGTCTATCAGCTCTAGCCATGAGTTTGGCTGCTCAGACTCTCTTTTGAAGTTCAAGCTGTGGGAACCTACTGACCTAAGGGTTACAGGAACAAAAGGGAGACTCTAAAAACAATGAAAAGAAAAAACTATATTGGCTCCGCTGGCTGGGGGTCAGTTTAGGACATTCAAAATGGAATGGTGGGTTTGGTTCTTCTAATAGGTGCTGGTTTTACCTAGTTTTACCTTTCCCACCACCTCTTTTTTCCCCACAGTTGTTGAGAATTGTTGTTGAGTAACACTTTCAAGTGAACTGAAATGAATGTTGTTTGTTTTCCAGATGGGAAAGGAGACTAGTTTTGTGGCTTTCGGAGCTAATAAAGTGGGACTCTCACAAGGAGAGGAAACAACCTTTAAAATATCTTAATTACAGTTTTTACATTCCCATTAGAATTTCTTAATTTCCTTATTTACATCTCATGCTTTTTCCAGCTATTGCCATTTCCACATGGCTTCTCTAGGTTATTTATTGTGTGTTGGGGTTGTCTCTAAGAGGTAGGAGCATCTTCTCATGTTTAGTGAGAGTTAAAGATGTTCAACATCCTTCGGAATCAGACTTTGCTATCTTTTCTTCTGTTTTGCTCTGTATAAGAAATATCTTAGAAGACAGGAGTTATTAATATTATAATTTAATACTATATATTAATGCTGTGAGCAAATCAAATGCAACCACTGCATCACTGCACCATCACTGCCCTGATTCTGTTTGTTTCATATATTAACAGTATGACCAAACTAGAAAGTTGAAAACAGTATTTTCTAGTAAGGAGTAAATAGGGAAGTACATGGGAAGTAAACATTTCCATCTTTTAAAGAAAACTTAGAGAAACACAGGAAAATATGTTGTCAGAAATAATCCTTCAGTGTGGAGGAAATTTACTGAGCAAGGTAATGGGGATTTTCCAGCAAATTCCTGTAATTACTCACCTATCACAGAATTTTAACAAGTTTCTTGGAGTTACCTTACCAACCAACATAACAAAAAATTTGCTTCTTTTGCTGGTCTTTCAGCAACAATTAACCAGTAAGCACTTGTTAATCACTGTTTTGTGGTTCCCATGGAAAGAGTTGTGCTCAAATGAAGACAGGAGCACTGGAGCCAGAAAATCTTAACCTTTGTACCTCAATTTGCTCTGATGAAGTTTACTCTCTTCCACAAGCACTCTCCTGAAAGCAAAGTTATGCACAGTTATGAATCTTTGCAAGATTGGTACTGAATTGTCAGTACAGGATTGAACTGTATGTGGCTGACACTGAGCTCTGCTCCAGAGGACAGTGAAGTCATCGGAAAGCCTCCCAATGACTACCACAAGATATAAATCAAGCTCAAAAAAAGCACTGAGCATCCTGATTATTTTTTACTTCTCTTGATAGATACCTTCCAGGAGACCTGCAGGATTTAAAAAGAAATGATCAATATTAAAATGTAAAGGAAGATTTAAGGACACATTTGTCAGTGAGTCGAGGTTCACGCTTAGTCTGGACAGCAGAAGTTCACTGACGGCGGCGGTGATGCAAAGGTGTGAGGGAGGGTGACACCATGCACCTCACCACAGGGGTGAAATGGTGGGAAGAAAGAGTTTAGTCAGAGGGAATGAGTAACCATCTGGCTGTGTGTAGGGAAGTAAGAGGATGAGGGTTACGACTATATTAACATGTACAAGGCTGCCAGCTACGTGGTTCTGACTCTTTAAATAAAGACAGGCCACGTCCTCGCAGACCCAAAAGCTGATGAGGGCCATAGGGATTCCCCTCAGTCACTTTCAGATGAGCTGACTGACAAAGGGTTATTTGGGCTTATCTGCTTATCCTGTTGATTAATAACATCTGTTCCACAGCTGACAATATTGAGAACTGTACATCTACACCAGGGAGTGAAAATGGGCTGCACTGTTTGGCTTGAGATGTACAGTGCTGGAGAGTCCTCTCACCCCACAGCCCACCTCCCCCACATTGTGCCCACTTCCCTGGCCTGAAGGGAAGGTGCCTGTGTGGTCTGCCCAGAGCAGTGCCATTTTCCACCCCTCCGCTGCTGTAAATGGTGGCAGAGTGGAGATGGTGGCTCCCTGTGGGGCAGGAGTGGCGGGAGCGGCCAGGCAGGCTGGGCTGTCAGGCAGGAGCAACCCTGATGGCAGAGGAAATGAATTTAAGTGTGTTTGTTTTTCATCATGCTCTGGGGCCACCTTGACCTTCGGGCAGCGCACCTGGAGGGTGGCACAAACCCCTTCTCAGCCTCTCAAACTCGAACGGTGACACTTGGCAGCCCCGGGCGTTGTGGGCACGGCAGCTTGGCGCACGGAGGCTGCCGGCTGGTGAGGCACGACCCGCGCCGCGCTGTTCCCCGCTCCCGGAGAACTACAGCGCCCGTCGGCCCCTGCGCGCCGCCCCCACCTTTCCAGCCTCTCGCCGTTCTCGCCTGCCTCCTGTCAGCGAGGAGCCGGACCCGGCTCGCCCGAGAGGGGCTGCAGCCGCGGGGAGCCGGGGTGCTGCGGGTGGTGGCGGCTCTCGGGGGGCGGTGGCAGGCTGTGGGGCGGGGCTGCCTCGTCTCCGTCTCCGTCTCTGTCTCCGTCCCCGTCCCGTGAGAAGGAGCGGCGTCTCCGCAGCCTCACTGCCCCGTCCCGTCCGGTCCCGTCGCCGCGGCGCGGCTCATGAGGTGAAGATGGTGATCCGCGTCTTCGTCGCCTCCTCCTCGGGCTCGGTGGCGGTGAGTGGGGGGGAAGCGGCGGGAAGAAGGGAAGAGGAGCAGGGCGCGGGGCCGCCGCGGGCAAGGCGCAGCCTGCGGGGCCGGGTGAAGCTGCCCGGTGCTTGTCAGCCGCCGGTCGCCGGCCCCGCGGTCGCCGAGCCTGCTTTCGGCACCGGGACCTCGCCCCGCACGCCGGCACGGACCCGGGAGTCACTATGCTGATGGGAAACGTGGGTCTGAATTTGCCGGCATTGCGTGTGCCGTGAAGGGGAAAGATGACAACTTCTTCTTCCCGCCCGCACCCCGAAAGGCCGCCAAAGCTTAACTTGTTCGTAAAGTACCTTTGGCAAACCAAGCACCCCTGAAGCCTCTTCTTCGGGGACAAATATTGGGTGCATTTAAAAGGTCTAAAGAGGTTGTGGAGTCTCCTTCCCTGGAGACTTTTGAAACCTGGCTGGGTGCGTTCCTGTGCAACCGGCTCTGGGTGAACGTGGGGGTTGGACACGATGATCTTCAGAGGTCCCTTCCAACCCCTACCGTTCTGTGGTTCTGTGATGCTGTGATTAAACTTGCCCCCTTGGGAGCGGGGATCAGCGCCTTGGTGCAGGGGGTGCGGCCCTGAGACATGCTGAACCCTGGCAGGTGCCTTCCCTTTTGTTGCCTGCGACCAACTACTGCCTATTTAAAAATAAATAAAAGGAGAGTCTAGAGGCGTACTTCAGGCCACTAACACCTCTTTGCATCAAGGCATGCTCTGGAAAAGGTACGACTCCTTTCAGACTCAGTTTTGAAAGGCATCACTGCATCCTCTGCTTAATTGAAGCTCTTATAGCTTTCTCTTGTTCTATTAATTATGCATGTGACCTATGAATTTCCACATTTTTATATAAGGTGACAGCTCTGATTTCCATTACGGCAATCTGAGTGTTAGCGTCCTACTGAATTTGTTCTTTAATGAGAACATCAGAGGATTTAGATAGAACTGCTATTCTTTATGCTTCAGCAGTGAAGGCAGTGGCATTTTTGGAAGGATGTAGCAGTGTATTTTCCCATCTGAAGGTTTATTGTGTGCTCACTTCCTTCAGCCTTTTACTGTGTGATACTTGTTTTCAGTTCAGTGGCATGGTGACAGGTATGTGTTCTGATATGTTTTGGCATGAAGTGTTCAAAATGCTTAGTGGCTGCATTACAGCTAATAAAAACTAATTATCCATTTCAGTAGCCAACTGAGTAAACACAGAGCATCTTCGGAACTCTATAATCCATATTCATCAAGCATCCATAATAGAAACATCTCCTTCCCTGCGTGGGCAGTTGGTTCATACTGTGGTGGCTTAGTATAGCAATAGGTTTAGTTTCTGTTTCATGCTTCATAACTTGAACAATAAGGCATAGTTTTATATGTAGTTTTTGTTGAAGGGGGCAAAAAGGGCCACGTAATTAGCTGACTTGAATCTCCTGTTCTGACCAGTCTGCAAATAGGTTATGTATGTGAGTTTTTGATTCTGTCCTCTCTTTCCCCCGTCTCTGCCTGCAAGGTTCGTATCCCATTAGCAGAAGCAACATCACCCTCTTCACTATCTAATAACCCAGCAAATCCAACCTGAGGTTGACAAGCAATTTAATTTGCACATCAGTTCACTTGCTGCCCTTTTTTCCGAGTTGGACAACAAGAAGGTGACATATAATGTAGATAACAGTTTGTATACTGGTGATAGTCAACTTTCTTCATCTAGACAGGAGTGAGACTGAGTGCAGCCTACCAGGGAAGAATAGATAATTTGGTGATTCAGAGTACTGTTACGTAGGACCGGAGCTGTGACATAGCTTTCTTGCCAGATTTTCTTCATCTCTATTTATCAAAGTGTTTAGGAACCTACATTAGGGGCTAGGTTCCTGCTGTGCTCAATGTTCCATCACTGAGGCTTGCTTCTGTGGGCTTTGCAGAGGTTGTCCATAGATCATGGCTAAAGGGATTGAGGAAAATGACAAAGAATTATCGACTGGTTGTGTGGGAATCCACGTCTGGAGAAAAGGGCAGTTACTTTATTGCATGACTCTAAACAGGGAAGTTTTGAACTTATTTTCATCCTCCTAGAACTAAACATTAGTGAAAGGAAACATAAAGTGTTTGAGTCATGTAATTCCTTGTTGTCTCCTCCAGCTTTCAGCACAACTACAGCAGCTGCTTTTTGGGATCCTGTGCAGTTCATGAGACAGGATGATTTCCCTGTCTAGAGAAATGAGTACTCCTTTATAGATCCTACTCTGTCTCCTGCTAAAACCAGTGTCAGAATCTATGGTTTAGGTCAGTTTGAGTCAAACTGTAGGCTCGCTGCTTTTTAGAGTGGTTGTGGCTGATCTCACCTGCTTTAGTTGACCCAAACTGTCTATATATAATATTTGCTGATGCGCTAAAAGCAATGTCGTAGTGACACAATGTATTTTCATAATCTCACTAGAGGTACTTTTAAAAATTGTTCTTTATTTTAAAATGAAAAGTCCATCTATGCTCTGGAGTTAGCTGTTGGTTTTGTTTGTTACCTCACCAGCAGGGTGCTGTTAAAGCAGGGACATTTCTCCGTCCTCTTTTCTTTTTGTGCCTGGAATAAGACTGGTTTGAGTTTGCAGAGAGGGAGGAGTGAAGGCAGTGATTTGTTTAAATAAAAGTAAAATTCATCAGTTTCCTTATGTTAACTGGTGAAGGAGATTATCTTATCTGTAGCAAATATAATGACCTATACGTTGTGTATGACTCCTTTTGAAATCTCCAGAATATCCAGGTCAAATGATAGGCTTTTGGCTGAAACATTCCTGAGAAATATGCTGGTTCTGTAGTCAGCAGAGGCTTCAGTTTGTATAAATACAGCTTTTCCTGGGAATTTTGAAATGTTCATTCATCATACTTGCTGTAATTTACTTTGTGCTAAAGAAGATAAAAATACTTAATAGTCATACATAATTCTAAGAGTTGAGTGCCTAAAATGTTTTGGGGGCCACTGTGGGGAATGAGAAAAGGAAGTAATTGGAGTGGATGAGAAGAAGCTGAGAACCATGTGAACAGTCCCTCCATTTGGTCTTGGACTTCTCCCTGCAGCATCTTCTTCACATCTGTTCTGGTTTCTTACACCTCTGAGAGATTAATGGTAATAACTTTTTGTTTGTTTGTTTGTTGTTTTTGGTTTCGGTCTGCGGGTTTTTTTAATAAAACTTTTGAATATGTCTCATCAGCTTAAAAGAGCGCACAGAACCCAAACCCAGGTTGTTGCTTGTTGTCATCTTCAGTGTTTATGGAAGGTGGACTGTGGCTTTACCCTGTAGGGATACTGTAGGCAAGCTCCTAAGACCTTGTGGGAAGGGAGAAGCGGGGCATTGTGTGTATGTGTACATTTCTAAATAACCTAGTGTTATTTTAAACTTGCATTAAGGCAGATCCGATTGAATCACAATGGGAAGGCTCTGAATAGGCAAGCAGGCATGTTTCTATAAGCCTTAGGGGCTCCTGCTTTTTCTGACCTGAATTTCGACTTGCTGGTAAGCTGTGTCTCAAATTCCAGGCACTTCTGTGTAGGACTGAGGAGGGAGGCTTTGCTGCTCCTGCCTGATAAGGACATTCAGTGTTCTTTTGTGCTTAGGAGAAAGGCTATTTTAAAATTAGCATTTACTTTTCTCACTAAGCAGTGCTTCACTGTTTTCAGGAAATAGCTTATGCCCTCATTTTTCAGCGAATCATTCCAAGGTGAGTGTAATTTAATCTGTTTCACGTTTTCCACTTTATCAATAAAAATTTGCTACCTTGCTATGTATCGACTCAGTTAAATAGTTTTCAGTGTTTTAATGCAGCTCTGCCTTTGACAGCAAGCTGGTAGTATGAGCTAAATAACTCTATGCCTGCAATTCCTACAGTTATCTAGAAATGCCAAACCAGAGGAGACTTCAGTCCTCTTGCAGGTGGAGGACTGAAGATCAGGTAAGTGGAATGTCGTTAAAGAGCTTTATATGTAATGGAGAAACTTCAAACAGCCCTCTCAATCGTACTTTCTCCTCTGTGGTAATGATTTATAGCCTTGGAGCTTCATCTGTTAAGCTGAACAGATATTACAGGAGAGTTCCTGAAATCATGGAACAGCAACTAGAATCTTCTGTGACCAGTGAGATACGTGAAATACTTTTGCAGTGAAATTTTTATGTGTTCGTGAGACGGGGAAAAAACTCATAACTGAAATTAATTCCATTTAGTGTACAAGGGCAAATGCTACTCGGCCACATTCTCCATGAGAATGTATTGAGAACAACGGGAGGGTTTGGAGGCAACAGTACCATCCTGAATTGAATAGACTTTTTAAAATGACCAAAACACAGACTTTGATTCTTACTACTGAAACGAATTAGGGATTTTTTACTAGGAAGCTTGATAAGATAGGTGCAGTTAAAGTTAAACTGTTTCTATAGCAAACACTGGGTTTATGAGACCAAAGCTCTGCTTTTGTTTAAGCAGAGTTTATGATTATGGAGTTCAAACGAGTTGGTTTTTTTCTTTCCTGGAATCTTAAATCACACTATAAAACATCAGAATGTCAGAATAATAGCAGTCATGTTTGTTTGGTTCATGTGTTGTTGGGTAATGTAATGAAGACAAATACAATGCTAACATTCTTAAGGCTAAGTTTGTCTCCTAGCGATAATGATGGATTTCAGCTCCACCCTTCTTTGCACAAAGTCATTGCAACTCAGCATTTCTCATATCACTTCTCAAGAAGAATGTGCTTCCTGTTGAGAGGTGTGGAATAAATTAACTTCTGTCTCTTCTAGACCATCCAGCATCTAACAGGCTTTTTTATTTGCCTCTCTGCACCTCAAAAGCACAACAGCAAAACTGAAAGTGATTTAGTTGAGTGATACAAGTGCTTTTTGTGAAAACTGTATTAACTATGATGGTCTTTTGGAGGGATTTGCAATTTGTTGCATGTGATTCATGGAAATTCAGCTGTCTATGACATAAAATATTACGCTTTGCAAATTACAAACACTATAATGATTTTCAAATAATAGAAGATTGTAAAATCAGATCATAGCATCAGGTAAGTTAGCCTGCCAGAAATGTGACAGCATGTGGATGCTGAAAAGCTGCTAGCAGAGGGATTTTCTCAGGTTCTCACAATATTAGATGAGAATCCTGCCTTTCTCACCAGTGTTATGAAAAATAGTAGGATGTCTTTTGTAAGCTAGACCAACACCTGCTGTTTTGCTAAGTTCTGTCTATGGTACGTTGGAAAAATGTTTCGAAATAGGTGTTGTAGGACTTTAGCCAATCACCTTAGGAGATGGGTGATCACTGACCAATCGCCCTATGGGGCTAGGGTATATAAAATGGGGTTGTAAATTAATAAAGTGTCTTCTTCTTCTTCCTCTCCTGGCTCTCTCTTTACTGATTTCGTGTTGCTGCATCTCTCTGCTCCCGGTATAAACAGCGACAACAGCAATCTTTACAATTCAAAGTGCTCCTGCAGTATTTACATGGGAAACAGAAGTATGTTAAATGCTCAACCACAGTGTTGTCTAACATCTGTCAGCATTCTGATGATAAGCCTGTTGGATTGGATCCTCAAAGCCTGATACATGCATCTCTCATGAACATCGTACCGTGTCACTTCACTTCAGCAAGATGGAGATGCTTTTGGTTGTGCACCTACAGAGTAGTGCTGTAGCAACAGCAGTGATACCTGGAAAAAGTTTGATCCTTGGTCAGTCACAGGACACATCATGTGTATCTGTGTCTTGTGCCTTAGAAATTTTATGATGCCTGTAGGAGAGATCTGGGGACTGTAGGATGATGCCTGTAGGAGAGGTCTGGTCCCTTTGACTGACAGAATTAGTTCCCTCATCCTTCCTCAAGTTTCTTATTGTCAGGTCAGGTGTCTTATATTCATCTTTGCTGGCATCTGTTAGTCCTGTTTTGCAGAGTTCACGTGGCAGAGGGAGCTGGACAGCCTTGCTTGCAACTGTGAATGCTGCAAGGCAGGGAGGTCATCACTGAAGGCTTTAACTATTTTTCACCCTAAGGACCCTCTGCAGATCTAGCTCTCAAGTCTGTATTCCAAAGAAGTCTAAAGTCTAGTTACGTCCTCCTGCCTCGTGATGGAGAGAACAAAGAGCTTCTGAACAAGGGGTTCAGATAGCTTAAGGAACATGTTCAGGAAGGAGCTGGGTTAGAACAGCAAGGATACAGGTGAAGTTTAGACCATTTGTGTGTGGTATTCAGTAACTGACTGTTGCACCATTATGGTGCGCTCTAGCGCTTTACAAATCTTTACAGCTCTTCTTGGCAGACAGGTTATGCCAGAAATAATGCTACCTTGAAGTAAATGCTTTAGATTACATATTGACATGAGCAGTAGAGCCATTACTGACCTTTGATTACAGTTGTAACTGTAAAATTACTTCAAAGGAGTTATTGTTCTGACCGTGTTTCTGAAGACTGGAATGTGTATTGTGATTCTCCATACATTGATCTGATTTGCACAGGCATATAATTCACTATCCCTAACAACTATATGGTGACATTCCCATTAAAGATTTACCCCTCTTTTTTAAGGATATTCACATGGGTTGGAAGGGCTAAAATGAATAATAAAAGGCAACTTGTTAATTTTGAGAAGGTTTTTCCCCTCTGTTTTGCTGTAGACTACAGCAGTGTCAAAGTGCAAGTCCCTGAGTGGACATAATTCACTAATGGTGACCTATTCTCTTTAATCTTCCATCCATATTGTCAAAGCCTAGAAATTCTTTTTCCTAACCCTGGTAGTAATGTCAGCAATCACAGGAGGTCACATACAACTGAAATTGATTACATTAATGAAAAAATAATAATTTGAGTTATAACTAAATTGCATGCAATTTATTAGTACGAATAACTTCTGGATTATTTTTATTTTCTACATCGATTTGTGAAATTAATTTGGGCACGTAACTCACTTGTTTATAGGGTACAACTCAGGAGGATAGGCAGGGAATGGAGCATATACCATTCTTTGGTTGTGCCCATTTTGTTGTCTGGCACCAGTACACCAACATATAAATTGCCTCATTTACAATTGTCACTGGCACACATTGTCTGCCAACATTGCTCCTGAGGAGAGAAACTCCCATCAGAGGGACAAGGCAGGCAGCTTTCATGCTGCAACACATTGGGTCGCTGCAACTGCTCCTTCAGTGCTGGAGAACTTGGTGCCAGTACCTTTAATTTGGTGAATTCAAGTTGAAAGCAGTGTGTTTTTTATATGCAGCCTACTGTGGGCTCAATATCTGGTTTCTTGTCACTACAAAGGTTGCTCAGCCAAAGGTCAGTGAACTGAATTCCATTACAGGGCATCACAGAACTGCTTTCTCAAAATTTGTTTGGCTATTCTTCTGTAAACCTAGGTCAGATATTCACTTCCTCTCTAGATTTTGGGGGCTTTTTTTGTTTGTTTTTTTTTCCCAAGAAGTCTTATTTGGGCAAAATATGCTAAGCACCAGAGTGTCAGTACTTTTTTTTTGTTCTCATTGTTGTTCTTCTTTTGGAGCTAAGTATGTTTGTAAAAAGAGATAGTAAAAAAAGATACTGAATTAAAGTCACTGCTGGACTAATGGGAATCCTGCAGTCATTTACTGGGATTTGGTGTCTGCTGTAGTAAATTAATGTAAGATGTGCCACAAAGCTTGTTGAAATTATTGAAAACATATTCATTGACCATCTAGTCTCTCATCCAAGCCAGGTGGATTCCATGCTTACCATTAAAACTAAATTGTGTCTTGTGTGTGTGAAAAGTTCAGGACTTTAATAATGTGTATTGTTCTAAATATTTTTATTCATGCATGTAAATGGTACAGTGCTGCTGGCTCCAACTTGGAATTACTCGAATACTGTCTGTAAACATAACATGTCCTTATTAACAGTAAGGAGAAAATAACTTCAGGATATAATCTCATACCTAAAATGAAAGAACTGGATTGTTGGTCAAAGGGTTGTATTGGACTCCTAAGCCTCTGTCCTTGGGCAGAACCATAGCAAGTAAGTACCAGATGCATGACTTACAGGCCACACTCCAGACAAGAGAGCTGAGTTTCCTGAATCTCCACCATTCTGGTGGACAGAGAGTCTAGAAACAAATACCTAGCTCTTGCAAAGTTTTGTCTCTCTTCTATTCCTGAATACTTCTTCATTTTAAAAACGTAAGGACCTATAAAAAAAATACTTGAAGAAACAGTGAAGGCATACTAGTAAATGTCAAAGCGTACTAGTCAAAGTTACCTGAAGGTGACGAAGTCCAGCAAAGCTTGCCAATGGGACAATATTTATTCAGTTACCTTTCTTAGTACTTGTAAGAGCTTAAAAAAAATAATTGACTGATATATTGAATATTCTGGTTGTAATAGTCTTGTCAAAGGTGAAGTACACTGCTGAATAAGCCTGTTTCACTTTCTATATGAAGCCTTTTGATTTTACTTAAAATACAAGGAAAAATTAAGTCTTTAATGCAACATGTTTCAGTTGACCTGTGTTAGAGTCTCTCTGGTACTCTTCTGTACCCTTGAAGAGGGAGATGTAGAAGAAATTATGATTTTGGGGAAAAAAACCCAAACTCTCAGCATTTAAGGAAGTTTGTTATTTTATAAAATCAGGATCGCTTTTGACTTTAGCAATCTGAGTGCAACTTGGTGGTAAAGAATTGTCACTAAGCTGGTGACACAGGGTGTATCATTTTACTAGCAAGTACACTAAGGGCAACAGGTTCCTCACCTGCAGCCTCAAGTGCTGGCCTACTAAGGGAGCCTTGTCCAGAAGGAAATACTGCAATCTTTGTTTTGCTTGCAGTGTGAAAACTTGATAAGAAGAGTAATGAACACAGAAATGCTGTAGTCCTTGGAATCTATTCTTCATTGAAATCTTCTGTATCCAGAACCATGATCATGTTCCAGTATGTCAATGTTTGGTATTGCTGCTTAGCTGTGACTATCAATGGAAACAGTCTGCAGTTAGCTGTAATAGTTCCAAAGAGCTTCTGAGTTCCTCAGTAGCCATGAGATTGTTTCCTTGATTTTCTCTCCTGGGGTTGGTATGATGTTTAGTCAACACCTCTATCATTGGACAGGCACATGGAGTCAATTCTGAAATCTAAGTCTCTGTTGACTCTCATTTCTAAAAACAAACATCAGATTCATTTTAGTGGAACTCATCTAGGTGAGCAAAGTTTGACCTGATCTTTTAAGGAGTGACTCAGTGTTGTTGGTGAACTTCAGATGCTTTGACTGGGAGGAAGGAGTGACTGAGATACAAACATGGTGCAGACAACTCATTTAACATAGTTTGTCTCATAGCAAGAGGGCATGGATGCAAAACCAGCTTTCTTATCTTTCCTGGGATTTAGGCTTCCATCTGTGAGTTATTTTGGGGTGAAATAGTTTGATTCTTCTGTTCAAGGCTGTGGCAGTCCTTGCATCCTGGTGTGCTACTTTACTGTAAGAGTTATTTATCCACACTTTGAAGGGGCTGAGTCTAAAGCATCCTTCTTTTGGGATGATGAGTTATAGTGGTGAGGAACCTTGTTAAAACAAGTTATTTCTATCCCATTAGTGAGCGAAGAGAAAAACAACTTAATTTTGCAACAGTAAACAATTTTGCTTAGTCTAAATTTAATATTTTGCTTCACTATAAAGTGACTGAATTTGGCACAGAGGAAGGGGAGTCACTGTCTTGCTAGCTGATGTATGAAGAGAAGCTCTTAGGAGACAGGGGTTGTTCAGTGACTCATGTTAATCATCAGTAACAGCATGCCCTTCTGTGGTTGCCCATCTCCCTTGGGCAGGATAGAGCTTGTCTTGACAGTTAAGAGGTGCAGGATTTGTTGTTTGTTTGTTTTGCTCTTGCACCTCCGGGTAACTAATCCGCACCATTCCTGGTAAGACAATGTGGAAAGCTACAAGGTGTTTTTTTCATTTTACTGCAAGGAGTAAACTTGCAGAAGTGAATGCCTGGGACTGACCTTTCCATATGTATCAGCCTGCGGTTTTTTTGAACATACGTATGGAGATGTCTATTTTTGCATACACATCTATATATTGATATATATATATTTATGTATGTATATAGTGTGTATATGCTATGTATATTTAGATATGTGTATATGTGCGTGTGTGTATTTTTTGCTAACCTCAGAATCACTGACAGATGCTAATTATCATTTGGTAAAATTAAACCGATGATGTTTGCATCCCCAGAAGAGGAAAAAACCACCTAAATAATGTCCTGGTGCCTCACATTGGTTGCCTAAGATATGCCAGCCTGTGTCAGGGCCTCGTCAAAAATGACTGCTTCTTTATTTGAACGGCTGGACTTCATGGAGTTGTAACCATGGGAGTCTGTCTTCTGTGTAAGCTCGCGTGCTAAAATCGTGGTGCTTGCTCAGCTATCTCTGTGTCTGGCCTATACTTAAGGGCTTTACTTATGTAACTTATTTCAGATAATAAATTGCTTACAAGACATCAAAATGAGTGTAACAGTGTAAGAAATCAGCCAATATAATTGTGCCAGCTAATTGGGACATACAGTGGCATAAATAAATAACTTGAAGGAGATTAGGTTTTCACTGGCTCTGAGGAAGAAGTTCTTCAGTATGGGGTGGTGTGACTCTGGACTAGATTGCCCAGAGAAGTTGTGGATGCCCCCTGCCTGGAGGTGTTCAAGGCCAGGTTGGCTGAGGCCTTGAGCACCCTAGTCTAGGTGTGAGGTGCTCCAGGACAGAACGTGTGCCTGCATTCTAGCCTCTTCGGTTGCAGCCTTGTGTGTTTGCCTTGACGGGTGCTGAAGGTGGGCTAGTAATGCATTGGGCTGTGAAACTGAGCATCTGCAGAACCTGGAACGTGTCCAGTTTTGCCACTGTCGCAGGGGTGATGATAACTTTTGGCAGGCTTCTGCTTGTGACAGAGCCTTCAACAGCCACAGTTTCTGGCTTTCTGAATGTGCCGTTTCACGGCATTGTTCTGCTGCGAACTCTGCCAGCGGGGTTACCCTCAGAGCTTTTCTTTGTAGGCAGAGCCATGAAAGCATGAGCTTGTGCTCCATATTAACAGCAAATCAAAATGTGACTTTGTATGGTCCCGTCACACATGCTGAGAAGTTTTTCCTAGTGGCTTTTTATGCTTTTACAAAAAGACAGAACTTTGTTTACCTTCCCGTGCAGAAGATACGGCCCTTTGTGATCCTTTCACCAACCTGCTATGTAACATGAAAGTCCTCTGAATTCACCAGCTAGATCTCTGCTGAAGCAAGAGAATGTGACTCAGAAGAAAATTCATCAGAATTCAGTGGTGGAAATTTCATCACAACTTTCACAAATTTGTTTTGTTTCCTGACATTTCCATATGCTGCAGAGGATGATACCGGGTATTTTCTGTGCTGTAAAACCTTTATGAGTGTTTGTTTGGAACAATTGAATAGTAACATTACAAATCAATTAAAGTCTGGTTTCTTAATCATGGAATTGGGGTCTGTGTTTTTCAGAGAAAGGCAAGTGGATTTTTGTGTTACTTCATTTGAAAGAAAGCTTCCTTTGATCTGATAAACAATAGAGCACCAGGAACTGAAACCTGTCATTATGTTGCTGCAGGGTTAGTGAAATTATCATCCCTGTCTAATCTAAAGAAACAGAATTCAAGTATGCATTAAAACTTTGATCTGGATCTGCATCTCCTAAGGTCAGACAATCTTCCCAAAGCATCTTTAATTGAGTGATCTGATATGTTTAAATGGAAGCAGAAACAGGAGTGGCCTTTGAAGGATTTAGATAGCATCACATTCTTCAATAGGAACCTGCTAGGATGCTAAAATTAGTTAGAAAGGAGATACAAAACTAGTCTTTGATCAGAGAAGACAGCTGCCATGAAGGCTCTGATGTGCAAGCAGTCCCTTCCTATCAGTGAAACTGGCTTGCCTTCAGCAAGGCATATTTTCTAGTCAGGGTTCCCAGAATCAGGCCCCAGGGGAGTCTGAAAATCTCTGTGGGTTTTTCAGCGTGTTATTCAGTGATACCTTTGGCTATGTGGAGGTGACTCCTGTTGACCTTACGGGAGATGTGTCTGTGGTTTATGGGGTAATAATCAGATGGCTGCTGTGTTTGGGAATGCAGCTAATCGTTAAGAAATGGGGCTGCAGAAGGGTAAAAAAAAAAAAAGGTAATTTGCACATACAGAGCTGCAAGAACACACCATGCAGATAGAGTTGCATTTGTTGAAAGAGAATGTTGACATTTATTAATAAAGTTAGAAATCTTGTTCTGCTCTCAGCTGGATCAAAGGTGATTTTGTTGCTGATCCAAATAATAGCAGTGGCAGTCAGCCCTGGTTTAGAAAATAATATCAACAAAATCAGTCATGCTAGCCTTACAAAAACATAGATAGAACTTCGCAATAGTATAGTCCATTTTTTTCCGAAAGAGGACGTTTGTAGAGAGGCATTAAACACATTTTTCTGTCGCCGTTTCATGTATTGCTGGGAGAACCTGTAAATACCCATGGAAACTTAGCACACCACCTTCTCAATGACTTGCACTGCTGTTACTGCTGGTAGTTTAAAGCGCGTTATCAGGGCTGTGTGTATCTGTAGTTGGCAGAATGACCCGTCTGTGCTGTGCGGGTAGGAGCTGTCAGGAGAAAATATGAAAGTATTGGCAGCTTTATTTCACAATTTCACATTCTTCGGAGCATTTTGGAATCGTGGTATCTCTGATCCTTCAGGGTGAGAAAACAAATAACTGCATGCATAGTCCTTCTTAGGGAAAGGCTAAGGCTTTTTTCCAAGGGGGTCTTACCATGGAGGGGGATTAGTAGCTGTGTGGGAGAAATACGGGTGTGATCTCGTGTTTATGTGAGAACAGGGTTCCCCGTGAAACCCAGTATGCCAGTGCTGGGCTAGGCAGTACTGCACTCTCAGTTTGCCTTAATGTCTCTTCAAAAAACTATCCTAGCGTCAGGAGAGTCTGCTGCATGTGGCATCTTACGGCTCCCGATTCTTCATCAGCTAGCTCTTGTTTCAGAAATTGCTGGAGCCACAACTGGGTGTAACTGGCTGTTGGGCTATGGGTCCTGAGTGGCAAAATGTAGAGGGTGCAGTCTCAGGGGTGAGGTAGGAGATGGCCAGCGGGACTTAATGTGTTGAGCTAACAGAACTGAGACCCCCCCCAGATGAAATAAGGCTAATTACTTTTCACATCTCATGGGCTGCTAGGTGTTTTTATCCATTCTAGTTGACAAATATTCCTATGCCACTGGGTTTTGATGCTTAAAGCTTCCTATGAGAAGGGGAAACACGACCTATTTTTTTTTAGCGCTAAGGAATGTTCTTTTATATTCCATTTGCAGTAAGTACAGAAAATACAGATGGGAATGCTTTATTCATTGTGACAAAACAATGTGACTATTGCATACATAGAATGAGCTCACGACGCTTTCAGCGCTCTGCTGGCTCACGATGTCACACAAAAAAGACAATCGTCTGTTTTCATCTTAAAAGTTTAGGTGATAAACACGTTACAAAATAGGAAATGTGTGTGAATTTCTCATTATGGGGATGCTTTGTTTTTAAACTTTTATTTTTCTTTGCAGAATTTAGAATAGGGTATTTCAGTTGGAAGGAGCCTGTGGTGATCATCTAGTCCAACTGTCAGATCACTCCAGACCGAAAATTAAACCATGTTGTTAAGGGCATTGTCCAAATGCCTCTTAAACACTGACTGATTCGGGGCACCGACCACCGACCTAGGAAGCATGGTCCAGTGTGTGGCCACCCTCTCGGTAAAGAAATGCTTCCTAACGTCAAGTCTGAACATCCCCTGGTGCATCTTTGAACATCCCACACATTCTATCACTGGATACCAGGGAGAAGAGATCAGCACCTCCCTCTCCACTTCCCCTCCTCGGGAAGCTGTAGAGAGCAATGAGGTCACCCCTCATTTCTCCAAGCTCGACAAACCAGAGTCCTCAGCCACCCCTTACAGGTCATTCCTTCCAGATGTTTCCCCAGCTTTGTTACCCTCCTCTGAACACATTCAAGGATCTTTGCAGCTGTCTTAACTTGCTGGGCCCAGAACTGCACACAGTACTGCAGGTGAGGCCACAGCAGTGCTGAATACAGTGGGATGATCCCCTCTTTCGACGGGCGGGTTACACTGTGCCTGATGCACCCCGGCATGCCAGTTGCCCTCTCAGCTGCCAGGGCACACTGCTCTTAGAAGAGAAGACTCTTAGAAGTACAGCATTTGCTTACTTTTCAAAGCCTGCTTATGAACCTGCTCTCTTTGGTGCTATTTCAGTGAACTTCAAACAATTACCAAATATTGAACACGTTTTCAGAAAATAAAGAAACAAAACATAATTATCGTGGTTTTCTTCCCTCCACAAAATCATAATTCTACCAAGCAAGCTTGATTCCCACTAACAAAGGGAAATCTCTAAATCCCTGCAGGTTTTCAGCTATAGCAGTATTGGACTTTCATGTGCAAGATACCAAACTCTTTCCTGCCTTTCTAACTCTGCTGGAGCAACTGTGAGATTCAAAGATCAACTTTCTGTTTGTCTCCACAAGCCTGAGTTTCCAACAGTTCAGAACTTGACAGTTCTCAAGTACCTTGCTGAACTGGGATTTTACTGGGAAGCAAAGGATAGTCTTGAGAAATAACTTAGAGAAACCAAAAGGAATAAAGATATGAATAAACATAATCTAGCATGGAGATTAGAGAACAACTTGCATTTAATTAGGAGGTATTAAAGAGTAGCTGAATTAATAAACACATTGTCGTTATGCTTGTATTTATGTGTAGTATACATTTAGAAGAGGAGAATAGATGTTGCTTGTTGAAAGGGTTTCTTTCGTGATGCAAAATACTTGCTATAAATAGGCCACTTTGACAAAAGAGAATAATATGAGGAGGAGTTAAATGTAGAATGCTGAACAGGAAATTTAAATTATTCTCTGTCATCTTTGAGAGGTTTCTGTTGGAAAAATGCATGAAAATAACCCTTTCTTGAATTACTGAAACATATGGTAAATTACAAACAAAAACATGTATCTATTGAAAGAAGTTAGCTGCCAGGTAGGGTTTGAGTTGTTAGTCTTGAAATTAATTCTTCTAGTTGTCCTGGTTTGAGTGAGAACAGAACTAATTCTGTTCAGTGATTTTACTTTTCAGCTCAGTTCTTCTAACTAAC
>WTSP01019200.1:0-76484 GCA_025331215.1 Actenoides lindsayi | reverse complement strand
CAGCTCCCGCCGCAGTGAGTGGCCGCCGAGGCGAGGCGGGCCGGGCCGGGCCGGGGGCGCGGGGGCGGTGGCACCGCGGGGAGGCGGCGGGGGCCCGCGGGGCTGGGCCGGCTCCGGAGGGAGAAGGAGAGTCCGCGGCCTGCGGGGAGGGAGCCGAGGAAAGGCCTGAGAGGGCGGAGAGGGTCCCCCTCCGCCCTGGGGAGGGGACTCGGGTCTGGGTGGAGAGGGGCTGAAGGGACAAGAGACGGGCCTTCGAGGAGGAGGGGGACGGTGAAGAGTCCCTCGGCCCTACCGAGGAGGCAGTGAGGTGCCTCCGCCCCACGGAAGGGCTGTGGGTCTGCCGGCAGAAGGGCCCGAGGTGATGATGAGGGGCCACTGCTGATGCAGGGGACAGTGAGGGGTCCCTCCTGTGAGGGACTTGCCTCTGAAGAAGGTGGCCTTGAGGCCCTGCCAGACCACAGAGGGCCAGTGAGGGGTCTCATGCTTGAAGCTGGTCACAGTGAGTGAGGGACCCTTCTGTGCAACAGCGGAGTGACCTTCGCTTGATGGAGCGCCTGAGGTAGCAGTGAGGGATATCTGCCTGGTGACCAGCCAGTGGATCCCCCTGAAAACCATCAGGGGATGTCCTCACCTTCCTGGCCTTGCTGCTTATCTTGAGAAAGGGGATGGTTTTCATCAGGGCTGGAGCTGCTCCCTCTGAGGGAGACATGACCTGAGAAAAAGTGTGACCTGACCCCCCTCACCTCAGGGTGCTCCTCCAGCGGGCTTTCCCCCATGGTCATTGTCCTCCATGTCTGCCTGCCAACAGACGCATGTTCGACTGGTGGCCCTTGGTTTTATCCAAGAGATAAATGAGAGGACTCTTGTCAGCGGGCTAAAACTTGCTATACTCAGGGCTTGTCTTCCCTGCAAAGGATTTAGTGAAAAAAGTTAGAAAGCCACTTTGCCAGAGTGCTTATTTCAGGATTAGCAACTTGGATGTTGATCCTGGTGACTCTCAGGGGCAACAGAGAAGAGGAGAGGGAGTTGGGCCAGGCTGGGGGTGATGCTGCTCACCAGGACCCCAGGAAGCAGGCTCTCAGGACGTCTTTGCTTGCTTGAGGAAGGAGAGAGGGCTTCTGAAGGGTTTTGCGTGGGAGCAGGGAGGTGGTTGTGCTGTGTTTTGGATAAACTGTCTTGCAAGAAAGAGAATGAGGTTGACGTTAATCTATTTATTCCTGTGAAAGCATTGTTTATGGTGACTGAGCACCGTCTAACGACTGCAGAGCTTCACCCCGGGGGCGGCAGCGTGGTAGTGGTGGGTGATGTAATTCCTGTGTGCATCTCTTCAGGTCGTACCAGACTCTGTCTAATGCCCTGTCTGAGTGAAAACATGCTGTAAAGGCAGGAGATTAGGTTTTTATGATGTTCCACTAGGCTTTTTGTTGTTTGTATAAACCATCTGTTTTCAGCTGGCAGTTTTTGGCTTTGGTACCGTTTACCTCCAGCACCAGGGTCCTGGAGTTATCCCTTTCTCACCAGCCTGTTGCTCAGGGGAGGGTGTTTTAATTACTCATTTCCTCTACAGGCTGCTTCATTTTGTACTTAGTAATTTAGTTATAACTCCCTAGCTGCTCGCTCTCTGAGGCGTTTTGGTTTGTAGCGTGTTTCATTTTCTGAAAGAGATGTCTTTTAGTGTCTGTTTAATTAATCTTGCTTTGTAAAACAAGACCACCCGAAGCCCAGGGCACTTCTGTTGTCAATCCCTTGGGCACTGGGTTTATCTGTGAGAGCTCTCTCCTCCCTGTCATTCCGTTTCTTCAGTTGGTTAATCATAAGCATTATGCTTGAGAACTCTTTCAAACCAGCGACTTGGTTGCTTATTTCTCTCCCTTTCCGTTTGCTCGTGACTCCTGGAGCGGGAATGACAGTTTTCCTTCTTTGCTTTAGAGGGAGGAGTTTACTGTACAGTTATGAACTCTGCACAATGAGGCATCCTCTTTGCTTGGCCACTGTTCGAGCTACATAAATAAACATGATGCTCCTCCCTTTCTGACTTCTAGAGTAGGAAAATGTTTTGCATCAATCTAAAGGAATTTGCCCCCTTGCTTCTAACAGGTAAACAACTCTCCTTGCCTTCTACTGGCCAGTCAAGGGTTTGTAACCCAGACTAGGAAAAAAAAGAAGATCCTGTTGAAGCTTGGCATACACAGTCTGGATTGAAGCTTTTAACTGTATCCTGTCTGCTGGTATCTCCACTCTTGCAAACTCAGACAATTCTGTCCCTGTCAACCCCTCCACACAGACACACAAATCTCCTCCACCCCAGGCAACAAACCAAAGCACTGGTTGGTGCCATTTCTTTTGCACAGAGAAGCCTGTTTGCTTACTGTCAGTCAGCTATTATTGGCAAAAGTAGAACAAAGCGAAGGTAGGTTGTAGTACACAGACTTTACACTACAAAACACACTTTTTTTTTTTTCTCCTGAGTATTATTTCATGGTAGCACCAGTGCCCTGTTTGATAGAGCCACACCTTCTCCATGTGCCAGCAGAATGCCCAGTTTATGTTAAATTTCGTGAATTAATTGCCATTCCATTCAGTGATTTAGATGGGAGGCCCTTGTGATGTGGGGAGCTCTTGTACCTGGTAATCTTCTAAGGACCAGTTGTTTGACTGGTTGTCCCCTTACCCCCTGTCCTGCCACCTGTAAAGGATAGTGGCAATACACAAAGCCTAATTTCTTTGGTACAAGTGCAGTCACTGCTGCTGTTACATCACAAGCAAAGGGTTTCCTCATGTATCAATCATGAGACCATGAATGGAAGCAGAGGGTTCCAGGAAAAGAAATGTCTTTCAGCTGTAATTTGTACTATTTGTTAATATTGGACTCAGATTCTATCTCTGAGGTTTCTTCTCACATCACTTTTTCTGTATGAAACTTCCATTAGAAGCTCTTTTCTAAGTCCAGAAGTAGTTATTCGTGAAATGTTCAGAAGATTTTGTTGGGAGGGGTGGGGAAGGGAGGAAAGGGGAAGAGTTTCCAAAAGCTTTCTTGAAGACTGTACGTACCCTCCTCACAGAAAATCAAGGGCCTCTGCAAAGTTTCATGTCGACACGGTGTGGCTGTATAATGTGCTGTAACCAGACTTTGACTGCTGGGCAGGAGCATCGTGATTCCCAGCTGTGTTGTTACGGAAGATTATAGCTCACAGATGTGGTGCCGTAACTATGAAGTATAATTAAACAACAATGACCCCAAAAAAAGAGGTCCTTTCCTAGAGGTTAATGACAGAAACAAAGTGGGCAGAAGAGCGGAGGGTCTGCCAGGACGGCTCGAGACCCCTTAATCTAGTTAAGTAACGGGAGTGCCACACTACAACAGGCATTGCAGATGTAAATCAGGATGAAATTATGGAAGTACTTGCATCAAAAATAAGTGCTTCAAATCAAATTGCTTGACACTTTTTTTATCTGTGCTAGTGGAAGCTGGAAATCTAGATAAATATATCAGTATTTTTCTATTTAAAAAAGAAAGAGGGGGGAAACTCAAGACTCTCAGTAGGATATTCACTAGATTTTTAAAACTATTGATACAGTCCTTAGCTGGAGCACTTTTTCCTGCTGAAGACAGTTGTGTGGGTTTGGTTTGTGTTGGGTTTTTTGTTGTTTTGTTTGTTTGTGGTTTTTGTCGTTGTTTGTGGGGTTTTTGTTTTTCTTTTTGTGTGGGAGTGGGGTTTTTTTGTTGTTCTTTGGTTGTTTGTTTTTTCAAATTTACAGTGTAATCAGGTGTTCACAGGGTAAAGTTAATGCTGAAATAATAACTTTGAAGATCAAGTTGACTCAGTTTTTAAAAGAAGCAACAATAACAAGTTAGAGACTTTCAGTAACTAAAATAAACTTTTTTTTTTTTAATTCCCTCCTTCCCTCCCTACCCCTCCGGAACCGAAGGAACTGAAACAGTTGAAAGTTAAGCTTGCTAACCTGAATTTTAAGCAGCTATGGGTCAGGTTTTCAAATGCTTCTAAGTACAAAAGTTCTATTGACTAAAAGCTGCAAATGTTGATTGAGCGTAGCCTGATAATAACACTTGAGCTTTCTGAATTGGGAGCTCAATAGGTTGGAAAATGGTGCTTGCCTGTGAATATTTCATGGGATATTTGCTTATAGCTTCTGTGACCACTTTGTATTTTTGCAGTAGTGCTACTAATGGAGCCTGCAGTTCGGGGTTTTTCAGGGTAAATGGATACTTTCAGTATCAGATCTCTAAGTGTAAAAATAAGTTGTTAAACCTATAGTTCCTTTAGCATTTAGGAAATGGAAGAAATAAATGGAGGCGTTCTTCAGTTCGAGTGTAAAATACAAGGGAAGTAAATATAGAGATACATGAAATAAAATTGAAACGTGAAGTTCAAGTGAATATATAAGCCCCATTATAAATGGAAAACTTACTGTGCATGTGAAGTTTTATTAAGAGCATGCTGCTTTACTTATAATGGGATTTTCCTAGGTAGTTAATAAACTTGACAAAAATAAATAGTCCAGCGCTCTGAGCACATATCAAGGTGCTGACCCTGCAAAATTTTATGTGTGCATTAATCTTTCTGTATTACGAGGACAGAACTTTACTTCAGTGTTTGGATAGTGGAGGATGTCTCTGCATTTGGGGGTTTAGCAACCAAGCAGAAAATCGAGAGCTCGATCCAACAGCCTTTTCATTTCCCTTTCGAAGGGAGCTTGTACAGTAACTCGAGGCACTAATTACAGGGGTTTTTAGAAAAAAATTGGTATCATCTAGAAAAACGGAGATAGACACAGCATATCACAGTGTTTTGATGACCTCACTAACCCCTCAGGCTCCATTCTTGTGGTTAGACTGGTGCCATCCTGGTGTGTAGGAGCGCGGGTATCCTTCCATCTCCGCGGGAACAGCGAGCCCTGCGTACGCGTACGAAGGAAGCGCTCTGACCACATAACCACCACTACAGGGCTGGTTGTTTCTGAAGTGCTGCCTATGTACGTTGGCTCTCGACCCCTCGTGTAGTTTTGCTTTTTAAATCTTACATAATCTGCATTTGCAACTTCTTTTTTTTTTTTTTTTAACTTCTTTGTTTGAAATGGCATCACTTGCTGTGCCGCAACTTGCGGGGGGTGGTTTTACGCTCGCTAGAAACTCGTTAAAGATTTGCTGTCATGGTGCTTTGTCTTCTATTTTTCATGCTCTTATTTGATTTCAAAGACTGTCTTTGAGAACAGGTTGTTTTTTTTTTTTCATGGCACAGCGAGAGGGTGATAAAGGATTACTTGATTTTAATTATGGAATTTACGTCAAGTAATAATTTTTAGCTAAGCAGCTCAATTTGTCTTGGGTTATATTAAACATTTAAGGAAAGTTTCTCTCATTATGTGAAACTGCTGCTCGACTTGTTGACTCAAAAATAGCTGTGCTGTAGGTCAGGTTGTGAATATAAACTAATGCTATGCAAAACTCGGTGTGTGTTCTCTTATGTATTCTTTTAAACCGAGCTTAGTTCAGTTTAACTGATGTGTTGATTATGAAAAGATGAACCAGAACGTGTCACACTTGTCCTGTACTTTCTTGTGCAGAGTTTCAGCTATAAAGGCTTAAATATAGGTTCAAGTTGTGCTGGTGTAACTTCTTCATGTTAACAAACTGTCAATCATGACATATATGTCTAGTTCACTCTGGGATTCTTCCAGTTGGTACTGGTTTGCTTTTATATAAATCTAGGGGATGAATGAGCGCGAGTGTCTTTGCTTTTATGAAAACAAGAATAAAAGTGATGAAATCTATAGTAATTCATATCTTAGTTATTTGGGTGCCAGCTGTGTGAGCATCCGAACCTCAGAGTGTCTGTTTTGACTTCTGGTCACAAATCAAAATGATGATTTTTTTTTTTTTTTCCCCCCTCCAACCCCCCCCCCCCTCTGGAAAATGGGACATGCAGTCTTGCACCAAATAACTGAAAGCATAAATGACAACCAGATTAATGGATTAATGTGATTCTTTCATTTGTAAGCAAGCTCTTAGTAACTGTGCTCTGATAGCCATTTGGCGTCAAAACTGTTCTGTGGGATGCCAAATTCTCTCTCTGTGTTGCAGTTTCCTGGAGGAGTAGATGTGGCAACAGGATGTTGGTAAAGAACAGGAAACTACTTGAATTTGCTACTTATGCCATACAAATAAAGTCTCCTCACTGGCCTGTGTGTAGTAATTAGTGTCGGCTATTGACAGGAGTTCTGGCAGCAGTTGTGGAGTTGGAGCGGCTTTGGGGGGCTGCCCTCTCATACTGTGGGGTAACAACTGGGACACAGACTGGTTAGGTGGTCCTTAAACCGCTGCTGGAGATTTGACAGCTAGCTCCAGCAGGCTTTCCCATTCAGGGTGGACCTCTACTTCCAGTCCAAGTGGAAATGTGGTTTAAAAAGGGGGTGAGGGGTGGGTGGAAAAAAAAACCCCATGTGCTCTTGAGCTGTTAATGAAAAGGGAGAGGAATTCTCTTATTTGCTTTTAGTACAGAGTTTTTTCCTCTCCTTGTTCTTAACAGGAGTCCAGAGCACAGAAGCCTCTCCCATGCAGCTATACCTAACACCAGCTTTGGGGTTCAGTCCCCATGCATCTAGGAGTTTCCTGAGGCTGCAGACTCATGACCAGGATATCCACTTAGGGATTCCTGCTTTGAAGAAAGAAAGAGTATGAAAGCTAAATGTCCTGTAGAGCTTAGGCCATAGTGCCTTGAGTGGTTAGGTTCTTTGTTGTCTTAAAATTGCATATGTCTAGGACAGGCAGCAAATGCCTAAGAAGTCAGCTGAGCTTGTGCAGTGTTTTCTGACTGGTAGACTTAGTTAGCTTTTACATGGTGGGTTTTTTTCATCCCGAGGGGCTGGTGGGCCCTGACATAACACTGCAAGATTGGCACCAGGAAATGTGGGGAGGCAGAGGTCTGGGTGTCATTGTGCAGCGACTTTTCTTTTTGACAAATCTGTAAGAAGTTAGCTTTTTTTAATCTCCTGAATGTCAGCTATGAAAAGGCATCTTCATGTTCTTCCAGACTCGGTTAATCGACTAATTGTGAGTACAAATTGTGTGGTCTTAATGCATTCACTTCAGTCAATAATTCAGTATTAATCATGGAATTATTATTTTTTTTCAAGCATTTAAGTCTCAGTTGACTGCAGACTCCTTATAAAACCAGATTAATCGCTCAGAAATGTTCACTCCCATTTACTGATCCTGTAGTATATTCTTTATTTTCCTAGTGCAGATACAGTTTTACTGATATCTATTCACTCTTGGCCACAACTGCTTTTTGCTAGTAATTCACACCTTCAGTTTCTGCAGAACAGCTCAGTAAAATATCTGTGCCTTCCTTCTGCACGCCACTTATTTTTGATGAAATACATATTTTATTTGACAGGAAAACATTTAAGGATCTTAATGGCCTAATTAATACTCTGTATCCACTTCTGTCTTGTGTATTTTGCTCTTTGTTATCCTGCTGCTCCTTGGGCACGTCCTGGTGCATTTTTTATCTGAAACATTTCAAGCGGTCTGGAGAGAGCAGCCTGTTAGAAGCCTGCTCTTTGAATATTGAGCAACTCTAAGGAAGATTTGATTGATAGTCCCTTCTCTCCCTCCCCAGTCTATTTTTAGTAATTTAAAAGCGAGTTTAATTTCTTGGGTTGTCATTTCTTGCGTACGCGCAATTTGCTTCTGTGGCTTTCCGCCCTCCTTTAAATGTACCGGGTATGTAATTTTCATGTTGTTTGAGGACATCTTGACAGTTTGGGAGAAATAATGTAGAAATTAATTGGGAGCTCTGCCTTAGCTGAGGGAGCCGAGATGGACTGTCTTTGTCTGGTTCTGTTAAGATACACTGTGTGATTAGGATAGAAGGATAAGTGGAAGGGGACTTGTAAGCGCGTTGTCACCGCTTGTTACCCCATTTCAAGAATCTTCTGGCATAAGAAACTGTTCTCCTGTGCAAGTACAAGCCTCTCAATCTTTTAGAGCAGAATGAGGGTACAAAAATCTTACAGAGATGGTCTGAGCACTGTGGTAAAGGGGACATCCTTCCCCTGCTCTCTGAAATGTAACATTATGACTGGACCCCCTTTTTTTTTCTGCTTCGTGCCACTTTAAAGAGAAGCCTTTCCACACAAACTCTTCTCATCTTCTGCCTCCCTTAAGGCCACATACAGAAGCCACCAACATTTTGACTAAGTAGGCTGGACTCCCTGCAGAGCCAGTTTGTGCACTTGCTAAAGGAATTGTTCTTGAGCAACTTAAGGCCTTTCCTCTCTCGAGGGCATAAGAACTATGGACTCCTAAACACTCAAAATCCTGATTGTGTCTAGTCCTTTTCTAGTCCTTTTCTCCTCCCACACAGAGAGCAGATTTTGTTTCCACCCGATGGGTAGACCAAAAATATTTTTGCTTTTCATATTCAGTTTGAGTGTAGACCAAAACTAGTAAGGGTAGACTCTTGGTGTGGGAAATGTGCCAACTGCTATTTATTTATCAATCTTTTCCTTTGTTTTTTTGGGGTGGTTTGTGTTGGGTTTTGTTGTTTTTTTTTTTGTTTCATGGCTTGCATAACGTGGTGTACCTTGGATTGGCCGCTTGCCCACTGTGCGTAAAGGGGTGTCAACTGTCAACAAGCCTGGCAATTGGGTGGCTTTGCCTCCTTCTGCCTCATCCATTCAGCTGTGTAATGATTATCTTTTTTTCTTTTACCACCTCTCCATCGGACACTGTCTAATGAGACCAGCCATAATGAAACAGTTTTAGCGCTGGGAAGATCTGCAAAGGAAGTCAAAGGTTGGCACGTGCTTTGCTGCTAATGTCTTTCTTTATGGATTATTAAGGCAAGCACTGAAGCTTTCTGCAGGCATAGGAGTTCTGAAGAGAAAATTCCTAATGTGTAGTGGTTCAATAGAAGTGTTGCAAGGGTTGTTTTGGGGTTTTTTTTTTGTAGTTTGTGTAAACAAGGCATATACAAACTTGCTGTGAAGAAATAGGCGCAATCACGAAGTTTAGACTTGCCCATGCTCTGTTTACAATTGAGGATCCCAGATCAGGGCTTCACTGCAAACAGAGCCACAGAATAAACTTGGGAAAGAAAAATGTTTTGATGGACAGTGATTCTGAATCTGAGCTCTCTTGGTGACAAGTGGGTGTATCCCCTTCTCCGTGTGCTTCACAGTTGCTTCTCAATTGCATCCTGCTTTGTGCTTCACTAAATAGTATTGCAAGTATGAGAATTCTTACTAAAAAAAGTCTGTTAGTGAGAAGAACTAAAATTCTGGTTCCCAAAAAGCTGATACTGCAAGCTATGAAATTTGTATGAAGCTTCCAGGTAGGATACATCTGTTAAAATAAAATATTTCCCTAATTCTATATCCTATACTGAGGCAAATGAAGGAAGGCGTTAGAATATCCCACTAATATGAGAAGTTAATGCTCTAAAATTACCTGATTTAAAAATAATGAAACCCCTGTGGCAGCAACTTACATATGTGCTGTTCTTTTGTGAGAGTCATTGTCACTTCAGTTGGTGAATTTTAAGGAAGAAACCCCTCAGCACAGTTGTATATTCTGGCAGGGTTTAAAAGACCTTAATAATCTTGGGATTGGTTTACGTCGTTTGCAGTCTTAGTCATGTCCTTCTTGGTGGTCTTTCCTGAGCCAGTCCAGCACATCATCCTCTCCTGAATCATAATAAAATGGCTTTATTTTCCCCCTCTTCAGCAGGAAAGAAGGTTGTGCCTGGGATTCTCTTCTAACCTTTATTTTCAATGTAAGTATCTTGGAGGCTGCAGGTAGATATCACTTCATAGCCATTTGCGTGAGAGACGCTCTGTATTGCCCCAAACTTTTATTTGGCTGCAAGTCTAGAAGATGTCAGCCCTTAAAACATTTAAACTACCCTCAGAACCACTTTTAAAACAGTAATCCTGGCTTCCTCAACTGGGTATGGAATGGATGGTGAAATGTCTTCAGAGGGAGTGGAATGGACTTGAGCGAACATTTTGCAAAGTCTGACTCCATATGGATCATCTTTTATAATGTACATAAATAGTGCATTAGCTCTTTCTAATCGCTTTCTGAGTGAACTGAACCAGCCTCAAAGGAAAATACATCACAGTCATGCTCTGTATGGTAGCGCTCTCTTAGCCTGACTGAATTCAGAGGTTACTAAAATCCCACACACGAGTCTTTTTTTTCCTGGCATATATATGTGGGAATTAATTTCTTTTCTTGAGCTTTATGGAGGTTATTTTGTTTTGCACAGCCCTTGCTGATGTGTTTACAGGTGGTTGCTTAGATCTGGAAGGGAAAGTCTTCTAGATGGCTTGCAAGATCTTTCAAGGAGTTGGACTGGCTTCTGGAAAGCAAACCCTAGGATGGTGAATGGTCCATTACAAGCAAGTTGATGTCACTGCAAATGAGATTTACATGAGAATTGAAGTGCTCTGGTGCAGTTGATGCTGAAAACACACGCCTCTCTCTGATGTTTATCAGATTTTATGAACTGATCTTTTCAAATGGTTAGTTTCTCCTTCTCCAGAGTATAAAAGTGTCCTCAGGAGCTGGATACTTGAAGTAATAGAGGAAGTCTCTTCCCAAGAAGATGGGAGGTAGGATAAAATTAGAGGTAGAACCGAAGCTGCATGTTGTCTGTGGCAGCCGTGGCCAGATTTCTGTGGTGAAAGGGGCAGGATCTGTGGCAAGCTGGAAATTCCCCGGCAGCTGAGCAAAGCTTTAAAATGCCTGGCGTTGAGTTAGGTATGGAAATGAATAATCAGTGTTCCTTGTGGAGGCCAACTGTGGCACTGCACTTAGTTCCATGCTGTCACTACGTATTTAATTCTCGGTGTAGTGCTTAATTTCTTACTGAAACCAGAACTCTTTGTAGAAGCTGTTACAGGGAAGTTCCCCGGAGCGTGGGTGCAGGTGGGGCTTTTTTTGGCACCAAGGTAGGTGTTAATTGTGGTTTGTGATTGAGAGAGAAACACACTTAGTCGTTTCTGCCAAGATGGGCAAAGAAGGAAAATAGTTAATATTGACCTTTTTCATTTTAACCGAGATCAGTGTGAGCAGCAGAGGCTTGTAAAGCCTCTCAGAAGGGCTCTTGAATTTCTCCGAAGCGGGGAAGGAGTGAGAGCTGCTGGTGGTGGCCATGCTCTGCTGAGTCACTTCTTGTGGTCTCTGCTGTGGTATAATGGAAGCCAGACTTAGGCTCTTATCTTAAGGTTTGTCTTGGAGGGGGGATAACTCAGCACATGATGAATGGGGGCTACGCAGCCTTTTCTGGCACAGAAACACAGTGGACAAATGTATGTGTGTCTGTGTTACAAAGCTAGTGCTGGCCATTTCTGTGTCTTCTCTGGAAAACAAACTAAATGTCAGACTGACTACTCACTGCCTAGTGCTGCCAGAATGGTCATGAGCCAGGGGTCCTGTGCCGTCACTGGGGCTGAACGCTGTGGTTTGGCAATACTCCCCACTGGGGAAAGTGGGATGTGAGAAGTCCTACAGGAAGACGAGATGTGTTGTACCTCCGAGCCCTTGGCAAGGGCTGAGCAAAACTTACTCCTGGTCCAAGACTGTACTCGGTGTCTGCCATTTCGGTCCTGCAGTGGGGAGTTTGCCATCACCTTGTGAAGGATAGGTGTAGGACAAGGGTAGTGACAGCAGAATACAGACATAAATATCCTCCTGCTTTGTTTCCTACAAGTTGCCTTTCATTGTGCGCTTGAATTAACTTAGTAGGACAGCAAGCTAGCATGGGGGGAGATGGAATAACCTTGTTTGTCACCGTGGTGTGTATTGTATGGTTTTTAATAGCCTAAAACCTTAGCTGCTCTCAGGCACACACGTGAAGAGTATTTATCTCCACAGAGTTCTTTCTTTCTTTAAAGCTTCTGTTCCATTCCATAGTTCTGCCAATTTGATCTGTACTTCAGCGTTGTTTAACGTGTAGTATCTGTTAGGTGTTGATTTGGCTTTTTATCCTTCGAAACATCACGTTGGGATCTAAAAATGGAGCTGCTTTAAAACTGAACACTAGGATATGGTGTGTTGGTATGCTTGGGGGTTTTTTTTGCCAGTGGTATCAGAGTGGCAGCCACATTAAATGAATTTCTGTGTCCTCTGAATATACCCCACGATGAATGCGGTTAAAATCCCACGAGAAGTCCTATAGGTCCTAAATGTACATTTACTCCATAAAATAAGCAAGGAGGGCTGCACTTGTGGAGAGAGACAGTTGACTTTGCCTCATGTTGATTTTCGTGGTGCTTACAGGTGCAGCAAGCAGGAGAAGAGGAGATAATTTTAGCTTGATTAGCAGCACTGAAGGGAATCAAGATGACTGTGTTGTAAACGGCAGTGGGATGAGATGGATGAGAGTAGTTTATTTCCATGAATCTAAGTGGGTGTTCTAAGCAATTTAATATTTCTCTTTTTTTTTTTGTTTGCTTGTTTTGTAAAGAACCAAGAATGTTAATGCATTTGGTCCTTGAAATCCTTCTGTGGTTGCAATTCTGGGTATTTTAATGTTGCATGGTGGGGTTTTTTAAATGAACTCCAGGTTTGTGTTCTGTTCCTTAGCAGTTCCCTGTTGCTATGCTCTCTGTTACCTGGGTCAGCACCAAGTGCCCAGTGATTCTCAGTACTGGACTCTCAGTTGTTCTCCTACTCACCTTTGTTTATATTCTGGAGTATGTTCAAAACTGTTTATGATTAAACATTGCTCAAATAGCCAGATTAAGATTTATTGACATAAAGGAGGCTGGGAGGAGGGAGTGGCTGGCTGGTCATCTGCGTCCACTCGCAGCTCATACTGGTGTTACTGGAGGTGTACACGTGTCTGTGCCACGGCTGTGATGTGTCAGGCAGCCACTCAAAAGCATGGTGACAAGAGCCTAGTACCTGTCAGCAGTCTGGTTTCCTTTGTATGATACAGGAAAAGCTCAAGCAAGGGAGTGTATGTAGGTGATGCGTTCCGTCCTCTGGAAGCATCTCAGGGCTCTTGAGCAGGGGACCGTGAGTTTTCCCTCACAAGGGGAGGCTTGCACACCACTGAAGAGAAAAAACATGATAGCAGGGTTATGACCTACAGGAGTTTTAAGCTGGGATCCGCTAAAAAAGACAGAATAGCCTTTAAAAGACAATGGTGTTATGGCAGACAGGGAGGTTTAAAATGGGAGGTTGGGAAGCGAGCACCATTTAGGAAAAGAAATTCAAATGAAAATATAGAAACATAAGAGTTGAGGGAGGGGAAAAAAAACCCCAAACATTTCTTAAGCCAAAATAATTTGCTTCCTGGTCCCCCTTAGCTACATACAAACCAGAGGTGTTAAATAAGGAGTCTGGAGGTGTCCCTGCCCATGGCAGGGGGTTTGGAACTAGATGATCTTTAAGGTCCCTTCCAACCCTGACAATTCTATGATTCTATGCTGAGCTTTGTTTGTTTATTTTTAAAATCACAGACATTGATAATTTTCAGGCTTTAAAAAAAAATAAAATCTAAAATGCAATGCTTACAATAAACTAAAATAAAAGCAAACCAACAGATTGACCAGCCTAACATGGAAAGGGATTTTTGCAGTTGTAAGACTTGATAATAAAAGTGAGATTCACACACAAATGTTGCACATAATTTACATTTTCTCTGAAGACCAAATATTTATTGGCTGATGAAGAAATAGTTGATAGGATCTAGACCTCTACAGGCTGGGATGCTTGATTAGAGCAGCAGTGGCACACGGGACGTTGTGTGTTATTTCAAGTCTCTGAACTAACGTTATTTTTGTGTGCACAACCACACTCACAACAAAATAACATAATGGGCTTGCTGTGTGTTACAGATGATATCAGGCGCCTGCAGTGCTGATAGTGAAACTTTCTGGTGCTGGCAGCCAACTTCATTTAAATAAAAGCATCGTCTGCTCTTTGTGCCAGCCCACTTCTTCGGTGGCAAGCTTCCCCATCAAGGTTTTGATGTCAGGCCACTCGTTCTGTCACTTAAACACCTCCCTGTTCCCATGCTTTAAATTAAACAGCAGCTTTATGATTAATTTTTAGACTTTACGGAGAGCTGAGTGGATGTTCTCAGCAGGTAGGTAGCTGTTGACATCGCTGGGGATGCTACTGCAAGGTTTTCCTCCATTGTCGTTATACTGAGAGGCATGATAAATGAGAGAGGCTTTAATGAACTGAGGGAGTGGTGTTGGGGTAAGATGTGGTTTACCATATGACACACAGAAAAGTGCTTGCTGTGTCTTAACAGTTCGCTCAGAGACATGAAGTTGTTTATGGCCAGGGCTACACGAGGGGAACAGAGCAGCTTCTGTAATGGTGTGGTAAAAGTGGGACGTGAATTTGCCTTCATGAGACTTTAGAAAAACAAAACCAAAACAAAATAAAGCCAAATCAAAATAAAACAAAAAGCCCAAACAAGAAAACACAAAGAAACACCCCCCCCAACCAATATTGATTAAAAGACAGATGTCCCAGATGCTGCAGACTAATTTATATTGATGTAAAAATCACATCTGATTTTTGTGGGTGTTGGTAAGACCTTCTAGGCACAGATGTTTAGCAGGTTGGAGCTAGAGTTTGTGATGATGCTTCAGACTGGCTGGGCTCCACGTACTCTGCCCTACATGCTGCTGAACAGCAGCTTGCTTGTTTTTAAAGGAGTACGAGCACTCAGGAGGGGAAGAGGAATTTGTCTTCCGATAGCGAGCCCTGTGCCCAGCACTCCTGGTTCGGAATGAATGGGATATTTTGAAGCTGACTCCAGTGTTTTGAAACGTGAAGCTGAGTGAGGTACGATTACAGCACCACCTCTGTGTTTCTCTGTGCCTGGTGGATGGGCACTGAGGAACTACCGAGCTGTCTTGGCGTGTGTGTTTAAAAGGTGGGCTTTAACAGAGTCCCTGGTCAAAGTACCACAACTCTGCGTTAATGGTACTTGTCAGGAAAGCCCATGACTGATATTCTTTTGATTATACCAAGGCTTGCTTTCTGAGATCATCTTACGTATTTGTAATCTGTCTGGAAATAATTGTCAGGGTGTTGGTTTTTCTGGATTGAATTTAACTTAAGTGTTTACAGTTGGGGCTCACCTGTGTTTTAAATAGAGAAGTGAGTTAATCCCTAGTCAGACATGGACTGACCGGTGTCCCACTGAGTCTGTAAATAATTGGTGAAAATGATGGTATTTTGAGAATATCCTTCAGCTGGGTTTTTTTGCAGGTGTTAAAGTGAGTGAAAAGACACTACTGGGTGCCTTACAGTGGTTTCTGCTGGAGGAGTTTCAGAAAGGTCACTTTTCAAACTGCACATTCCTGGCCTTTCGCACTCTGATAGCTTTCAGAAGGAGATTGGAGCAGCTTCTGGTAGTGTTTTTTTTGGCTTTGGACCGAGCAGGATTACTGTGAGACCCATTCTACAAAGCTGGGGATAGTAGGATCTGGAAAAGACCTGTGAATTTCCCAAGCAGGGTGATGGCTTGGGAGGAAAACTCCTCCTGGTCCTGCTGGCTCTCCATTAGCTAAGTGAAACACCTTTCTCAGCAGTTTCGGTGATTTCTTTCCTCTTCACAAATAGAGTCTCATTGAAGAACTTATTCCCTGGCCTTGTTGTGGTATTTCATTACACTGAAACTTGAAGTTGTGTGGGGTTTTTTTGCTTTCCTGCACTGTGCTTTACTCCTCAAAGAGGAGAATCTGGAAGTGAAGCTGTGCTGAATGTCTCAATTAATTTTCAAAGAGTAAAATCAGAACATTGTTAGAGAGGTAAGGGATGTAAAAATTAAAAATACAGCTCTTGATTCATCACTACTAATTATCTAGTGTGAAACAGCCTCAAATGTTCACTTGAATGAAGAAAATTAACTGTTTCTGTCAGTGGTACTTGATCAGTTTATTAGTTTGCACTGTGACAGCAATTAAAAGGTTTGCTAGGTAAGAAAGTGTAGGGAAAATGTGTAAAATAAAATGATTGTTGAAGTTTGGCAGCACGGTATCATAGCGCAAACTCTCCTGAAGGGTTTTGCTTTAAACAATTGTTGGAGCCTCAAAAAAACAACCAGCCAAAAGTACTTGTTGTTTGTGTGCTTTTAAAGAAGATATACAGAGAGAGAGAGACCAAACCAGCATTATGTTCTTTGGGTTGAGCTTCTGGTAACTTTTCCTTTTTAGCCTTCCTGATCAGCCTAGGGGTGTTCACACTCTTCCCTCTCCATCACCTCCTTGGCTTGGTTTCACTCACTGCCTTTTCCTGGGATGGACAGTGGCCCAGACCTTGCTGTGCGAGGTGAGATGTCTGCAGAGACTGGAGGGACTGAAGAAACTAAAATGACTTGTGTGTGTGTGTCTCTCTGTGTGCACAGTGCTGGCAGGGAGAGGAATCCCAGAGTTTGCCCAAATTTTCCTGTGAACATTTGCTGTCTTCAAAGGAGTTTGCCAAAATACTTATTTGCAAATCTGCCTGAGTGGAAGTGTTTCTCCATGTGCTAGAACCCTGATGAAATGGCATAAAGGGAAGCCCTGTGCAACTGAGCTCAAGAGAAACATTCATTACAGCTGATTTACTTGGTGCTTTTAAGAGACACAGCTATTCATAAGTTGTGGTTTTGCCCGATGCTGCTGGTAGTATTTGTTTTAAACAGATACACTTGCCTGCACATGCTCTTTGCCTGTCTGAAATCTCCTCTGTGTTGGAAACCTTGTTTCAAACATGGTAATCTGCAGTCTTAGGCAAATCCCAGTGTAACCTGTGGTGCCTTTTCATGAAGGGGAAAAAAAAAATAAATCCTTTGCAGTTCCAGCTAAACAGTAGCAAGGAGCATAAGGAAAAAAATCTTGTCTGTGATGAAGAGAAATGGCAATTTTAGTGTTTTTGAAAGCGTTGTCCTTGTTCAACCATTTTACTGTGCTTGCTTTTCTCAAGGACAATCAGTGAATAAATTCTGGAAGCATGAAGGTACTAAAAAGCACTTGTTTTGTAGCATACAGAGCCTGCCTATCCCATCTGAGACAACCACAAACCCAGTTCTGCAGAAGTGACCTGCTGGTTGCTGTGGGAGAATTGCCATGGGCACGGGACTGCAGGGGGCACTTGGTGGAATGTAGAAAGCATTTTTAGTCTTTCTTTGGTCCTTGCATACAGCTGAGTGACTTTGGGTTTGGGGAAAAAAAAAAAAAGGCTGAATAAAAAAAAAGTGACTTTTTCTGTTTCAGGAACCTCTGAAAATTTCCAGCCATAGAGCACAAGCATGGTGGCTGATGTGATTTGCTTGATAAAGACCAGAGCTTTTCTCAAAATGAATGAATTGCATTTCATTTTCTGAAAGGAGAAGGCAGTGTTTGGATCATGTGGTGTTTAGATCTGTGTCTGTGGTTACATGCTCTGTTTTGTTTGGGGTTTTTTTTTATAATCTGTTATAAATCTGCAATGTTTTTGCCTGTACCTCCTCCTTTCCTTCCTCCCCTTGATGCTTGTCCCCTCCACCTCCTCTGTTGTTGGTGCTGGTGCTTGTGTTGCCATGTGGAAGGCAAGATAAGAGATCTGATCTGCCTGACAACTTAATCCCAAGAGAAAAAAGAAATTACTTATTATTGCAGCTACCTGGTTTAACTTGCTGTGCCGTGGTTTGGATGGTACTGTTGGCATGAGGGTGACATTGAGAGGAAATGGCTGAGGGGAAGGAATGGTGGTGGGGGTGAAGGAAATACCTCTTACAGCAGAGAAACAGATTTAGACTGTGTTAAAATAAGCCTGCATGAGACTGAATGGTTATCTCTTTGGGGAGATTATTTTTAAAGGCAGTGGAAACCAGTGGGCCATCCATGTGAGCAGCAGTATTTTACCCAGCTTGCCAGTTACTCGTCTCGGCGAGTCCAGTGTCACCATGGAACGAGGTTGTTCTCCAGCTTGGTCAGATGCATTTCAGGGAAAGGACAGAAATTCCTTCTGGCAGTCTGGAATTACAGGCTAATCAATACTAATTCCACTGGAATGGGTATGAGGAATTCTTGATTACTTTATACTAAAACCACATTTACATTGTTTCTAGTGCAGGAGCAATGCCTGAGAAGTGGTTGATGTCAAAGACCTCAGTACTCTGAAGCTGAGCTGCTTGTGCATCTGGTGTAACAAGGCAATGAAAGCAGTTGCTGGTGCTTTTTCTGGTAAAAGTTCCCAACAGAAGAAAATGAAAATTCCTGAAGTAAAACCACTCTCTCTTGAATTCAACTAATTATTTCAAACCTGAGCTCACTCGCATATGCACCCAGACAATTTCAGCTCAGTCTCACCTGATACGTGTACTATTTTGTATATCTGCAATGTTGAGCATGACAGTATATATTAAATAAAGTGATTGTGTTTACAAAACGCCCAAGGCAAGTGATTTGTGAGCTCAGGGTAGCTGGGAGGTTAGAAACCAGTCCTGCTCTAAGCTGGTGTTGTGACTTACTGAGTCATTATGACCAAACACTTCAATGGGGCTTTTCAGCAGTGATGGAGGAGGCTAAACTCCTTGATTTGCAAATAATCTCAGTACTTTCTAAATCTGGTTTTCAGTTACATTAAAAACACCGTAGTTGACTTTTATAGTTTTTTGTTTGGTTTTTTTTGTTTGTTTTGTTTTTAGCTTTTCCTCTAATCAAACAATAGTGGTTAATTCCAGAGATGGTTTTGCAGGGAGCTCTGCAGTTTATTCCCTTGGCCTTCTTGTCTGGCAATGTGCTTGTTTTGCTTGCCTTCAGATTGAGTCCATTCATTACAGGAAGAACAAATGTGGATTCTGGGCTTTACCTCTTGCTTATCTCTTCATGAATGCAACAAATGATTTTATCAACTATCGTGTCACAGATATTTCTCTGATGTGTGTTTGATAAAGGACTTTATGGGTATGCCTTCAACAGGGTTTCAGTGTTAAATCAGGTCAGATCAGTAGAGTAATTGAAAGGGAAATAGCAAATGCTGAAAACTCATTACTTTAGGGCTGTGGAACCTCCAAAATGAACCAAGCACTCTTAAAAAAAAAAAAAAGCCAACCTGGCTGCCTGTGTCCCCAGCCTAGAGAGATGTGTAAAGAAAAGAATTATAGTGATGCTTAAATTGCCATGGTGATAGGTACATGCTTGTGTTGTAATGTGTATTTAGACTGAAGAGAATGAAATGTATTTGTCTTTGTTCCTCCAGAACTCCTTCTGTAGTCTCAATGCAATTAACTTTTTCATTTGGAATGCAGATAGCACTAGCCAAATGCATGATATAACTGGCTTCCTATTGGTATTTCTTAATAAATGTTGGGGGGGGGGGGGAATCCTAGGGAAGGGAGCATAACAGGAAATGCTGGATGATTTCATTATTATTATTTTATTATAAAGGAGGGGTGAATAGCACCTAATCTCTGACAGCTCAGGCAGCTTTCAGGGCTTGTTGTGCAGTTTTGTGACACTCGTTCAAACTAATACTCATTTCAATTCACTCGTGATTGAAGGGTGGTTTTGTTACTCATGTTTTTGCCCACCTTGCTGCTTCTGAAAGCTGTAGCTCCAGCAAAATAATCATTTGAGCGCAGTAGCTCTGATGCCTGTTCCTAGTGGGGTGTAAAGGTCTAGTTTATTTTTGTGAAGACGGAGAAAATTGATTCGGTCGTTTTGATAACTCGAAATATTTAGCAGTGGAAGTGTGCTGGTTTGTGCTGGGTGATTCAGTGAGGCTTGCTGGAGAAAAGCTGAGGTTTCAAAGAGCGTTGCTGTCGCTGGGCAGAGCGCAGCATCGCAAAGCAACAAACCTCGGTCGATCGATGTTCCCAGCTCGGCTGCTCTGCCGTGGTCACAGCAATTATCAGAGCCTTGTTTTTGAAGAAGTGGGAATCTGAGGTAGTTGTTCTTGTCCTGGGTTTGCTTATCTCTCCGTGAGCAGACCTTCAGGGCTTAGATACATGTGTAGTTAAATAAAACAAACCCTTATCTTTTTCGAACCAAATTCAGTTTGATATTGGGTGCACTGGTGCCTAAACTTTCCCAGTGAGTCTTTTAAGTTGTCCAAGGCACCTCCTTTCAGATGGCTTCAAAGTATTATGGGGATAGGGAGAGGATTTATGACTTAATGGGAGTTTGATTTTCATAGATGTATGCGTGTGGTTCTTCCCTTAGCTGATTACAGGAGAAAATTAGCTGCAGGGAGGTAATTGTGGCCCTTCTCTGTAATGGTACCTGCACGTTGATCAGGGCCTGAAATGTTGGTCTTTATCTTACACATTGAGAGGGTGAGAAGTATTCACCTTGCCCTCTGGCAAAATCACATCAGGTACCTTGAAGTGACCGGTAATGGTAATAGCCTGACAAGGATGACTGACTCAAATTCTCACGTGTGCAGAGAAACTCCAACATGTTTTTGGAACTCTGGGAGTTACTACTGTATTCCTCTGGGTGAACTCTATCTAACTGACACAAAACAAATTGGTTTCAAAGAAGGTACGAGGGATGGAGAACGAGCTGGTGTGGGGGGCTTGTTTGGAATCTTCTCTCTTACAAGGGTTGTTGTGGGCACCTTTAGTCAAACTTTAGCTAGTAATGACGTAGTTCTGTTTCATCATGACATGTGCTGCTGTAATTAGAGCTCTCGCTGCTCACCTTTGCTGAATCCAAGGTATTTACTGATTGCAGAGATAACTGACTCATCCTTAACAGTTGAGCTGCTGTTGCCTCACATCGCTGCATTGTTTTGGTTGGAAAAGACCTTTCAAATCATCAAGTCCAACCATTAATCCAGCAGTGCTGAGTCCATCACTAAACCGTGTCCCTCAGCACCACATTTGCATGGCTTTTAAATCCTTCCAGGTATGGGGGCTTCCCTGGGCAGCCTGTTCCAGGGTTTGACAACCTTTTCAGAAAATAAATTTTTTCACATGTCCAGCATAAACCTAAACTCCCCTGGTGCAACTTGAGGCCCTTTCCTCTTGTCCTATTGCTTCTTCCTTGGGAGAAGAGATCAACCTTACCTGGCTCTAGCTTCCTTTCAGGGAGTTCCTGAGAGCCAGAAGGTCTCCCCTGAGCCTCCTTTGCTCCAGGATGAACAACCCCAGGTCCCTCAACTGCTCCTCACCAGACTTGTGCTCTAGACCCTTCCCCAGCTTCGTTGTTCTTTTCTGGGCACACTCCAACCCCTCGATGTCCTTGGAGCGAGGGGCCCAAAACTGAACGCAGGATTCGAGGTGGGGCCTCAGCAGTGCTGGGTACAGGGGGATGATCTCTGTGCTAGTCCTGCTGGCCACACCAGTGCTGACACAAAGTCATGTGGCAGAGGGAAAGATTTAGACACGGAGAGTCAGTAACAGTATCTGTCAGTTTAAAAAGAACAAGTGGCAGATGCAGCAAAGGGAGATAATGATCCTGGGCCGTGTCTTGGAATGAAATCTGGGTCTGTGTTACTGCTTTGATTCAAATTGCAGAAAGTGTTATTTTTAATAAAGCACTTCCTACACTGTTTCTTGCTCAAGCTGCAGCTTGACACTTTTTTTTCCTAACACAGATGCTCCTGGTGCATTTATACCCTCAGCATTCAGGAATAACAGGATTTGATGAATTATGGCAAGATGAAGGTAGCCAAGGATGGTACTGACTTGCTGATGACAACGCATGTGTAGCAGTCTTCCAACTTACTTTTCTGGTTATCCCCTTTTGCATAATAAACTGGCATGATGTTTATATATAGCATAACATATATTATCTGTATATGTATTGCATAATATATGAAGGATCATTCCAGGTTTTATATACATTTTGTGTGTATATATATATATTTTTTATGTGTGTCACCTTGGCTTTTTCATTTTTTTGTCCTCTCCATTTTGTCACTGCACTTATCCACGGTGTAAATGTAGAAGCATAAATCCAGCACACTTTCCTCTCTCCTTTTTACAATCTTTACAATAGCCTTTTCTTGCTCTTACACAGCAGATCCTGGCAGATCATTTGGTGTTGAACAGCACTCAGGGTGCTCAGACAAAGAAACTGGTGACTGTAATAGCTTCTGTTGAACCTGGAACTGTGTTTTGGCAAATGCATCTCTGTTTCCTTTGCATCTCTGCGGGGAAGGTGCTTTGAGGAGGGGGGATAGTGTCTGCTTTTTATAGACTTACGCAGGGTATGAAGTAATTTGGTTTTGTGTTTAACTATTTTTCCTAAAAACTGTTTCATGTAGCATTTCCTAGCACTTGATTTTCAGACCATATGTGGACGAAATGCTTGTGGTCACTGTCACCGGTTCACGACATGAAGGATGCCTGAGAGCACGGGTTCTGGGTTCTCACTGGGAGGAGTTCATTCAGGAAACTCCTGGAAAATCTGTCTTGTTTAAAACAGACAAAATTCTAGCAACATCTTTTGTATCGCTGTAACCATGCGTGGCATGTGGGCTCCTTCTCTTCCCCTTGGTCTCCAATGTATATATAGCATGCATTCAGCAACTGCTGTGGTCTGTGAACTCAAGCATGCAGCAGGGAGCCAGCGATCCATTTTCTTTTACCTTCTTCTGCCTGTAATCTAGTAAGGCAAGAATTGTTTCTATGCAGTTTATGGAGGATGGGATGTGTGTGTTTGTGTGCTTTTAGTTTTAACACAAACTGAAAAAAAAAAAAGCTTTCTGTTCTCACTGCATTGCAAGGTGCCCTATAGAAATGGGACTCCTTTCCCACAGGGAACTGATGTGTGCCACACGCAGAGTTATAGCAGGAGTACAATGCTTATGTTTTGTATGGCCAGGGACTGCAGGATGTACCTGTCTCTAGCAGGTTCTCAACTAAAGCTCAGCAGGTCTGGAACTGAAGCAGGTTGCTTCCTGCCTATACCAAGACAAAGAGATTTTGCAGCCCATTAACTCACAGCTCAAATCAGCTGGATATTTCAGAGATGCTTGAAAGAGTTGCCTCTTGGGCACCCTTGGAAATGCCAGTTAACTTCATTATGTTTATGTTGAGTGTAATCTGTGCTTTCAGATTGATCTCTTTCTCATGGTGGAAATGTTAAGTAGTAGTAATTGCCATGCATCTTTGATAGGAAACATGCAGTGTGGATCAAATAGTATAACTCAGTTTAAATAACTTGAAATGCATACAGTAACCTTAAAGAAATGCATGTGCAGTTCTGCTTGGGCTGTCTGTCTTGTCCTGCTTATCATCTGTGGAAGTGTAATTCTCATAGGCTTAAATCCAGGGCTAATGTGCCTCCCTCCTAAGCAGGACTACCCAATATAATTTGAGTTTATCCTCTTTCAGTTGGGAGGAGGTTAATTATGGGAACAACTACAAAAGCTCATTAAAACTGCATTGAGGTTCAGTGTAACCAAAAGCGAGCTTCCTGTGACAAGGTGATTCAGAAAACATGCTTTCCTGATTTCTTACTGATAGAGTTCCCTGCTATTGGTGCCTGTGTGCTGATTTCCAGCAGTGTCTTGGGCAGTGCCGTTGTCACCGTTTGCATTGCTGTGGTGGTTGTGCTGGCAACTGGGACCATAACGTTAGCTCCAGGCACCTTCTCAGCCCTGAGGGAGAGGAGGTGTTCTGCAGGAGTATTCAATCTTATTTTTGCATTGTGCTTCCATATCTTGGGTCTCGGGTTTTTGCAGATAAATTCAGATAAATTCTCTTCACCTTGGCTTTGCAGGCAGTGTCGAGGCTGGGAGCTGGCACAGCCCAGGCTGCAGAAGCTCAGTAAAGCTGGGAGCTCCCTTGTGTATATCCCATCTCTGATCTTTCTGGGACCAGTTCCTTCCAAACTGTCCATGTACGTGCTAGCTGGCATAATCCGTGAAAGCTGGTTCTGTGTCCTGGGTTCTGCTTCAGTGGTTTGGGAAGCCTGTCTTTCAAAAAACTAAATCACAGCAGCCAACAAATCGTTTGCTTGCCCAGTCAGCCCAGCCCAGCCTCTGGTTCTCTTTTCCCTGCTCCAGTCTGACATTGCGGGTAGGTCACGTGGCTGAACCCGATAGCTCTGGGAAGCTCTCAAGTAAAGCTGTGGTAGACAGGCCTGTTCAGCAGGCAGAGATTGGCTTAGCTTAGACCTCACATTTGAGGTTGACCATGATTTTGGAAAAGTAACAGAATTTCTTAAGACTGTCCATGTTCCCAGAGTGATGGGAGTGCCTCACAGTTTGGGGTGTGGGTACCACCACCTTAGCTCACATCCTCACAGCATCAGCGAGTGGAGTGGAGTTGGAATTAGTTGCACCATCTCCTAGGAGCAGTGAGCAGTGTAGGAGATGAGGATCTTGCATTACTGAGTCCTTCTGAAAAGAAAGGCTTTAAGTGGCAGCAGGATAGAGTTCCTTGCTGCTGTGAAGCTGCAGCGAGGATCTTCTGGCCTCAAGCCTTAGGGCTCTGTGGAGTCAGGCCTGGTGAGATCAGTAGCAGGTTGGGCTTCCACTGAACACTTAAAAAAGGACTCATTTGTCCTTGACTGAGCTGTTGAAAAATGCAGAGCACCTGGTGTTACAGCAGAGAATTGCATTGCTCTGTGAAAGAAAGCTCAGCTTTTTCCAGGGAAGGGCCTGAGAAATGCTGATGCTTTTGCTCATCCTGGTGTTGAGCCTCAGTCCGTGTGGTGCTCATTGCACAGTTATGTATTCTCTGGTTGCTTCTTGGTAAGCAAATCAATGCAGCGGTGTGAAATCCTGAGTAGTGCTTCAACAGCCTTGTCTCGGGTTCACCTCAGTAAGCTGTGTGCTTGCTGCTGGCAGACATTGGAAGGCAGGGACACTGCTGAATTGTGTGTTTGTTTTGAGTCTGCAGGGAACTGTGTTTAGAAGGGTTAGATAAACACAATTAGGCTGCATTGCCGGCAATGATGTTCTTATTTAATGCATTAATGAGTGCAGGTGGCAGGACCTTTGGTGTGAATTAAATGCAGTGCAAACTCCCGCTGTATGTAGCAGAGCCATTGTCAGTCTAGGCCACTGAATGCTGAGCCAGCTCATTTGAGAGATGAGGTGGGAGGTGGGAGGTGGGAATGAGCTTATCATGCCTGAATGATAATTTTGCACTCTTCACAGCAGGCTGCTCAACATCACCTTAGAGCAGAACATCACCTTACAGCAGAACTAGCTTGGGCAGAAGAACCAAGAGCAAGATAGTTCATTTTTTAGAGCTCTAATAGGATGTCTCTCTGCATTTCTATGGATAGCAGCATGAAGACAAGGTGGTCACAAATGTGGATTTACTTGCTTGCCTCCTTGTTCTGTTACCTGGCAGGATTCAGTAAGGCACTGGTTAAAAGAATCCCCTTCAGCCTAGACCGGTGCTTGCAGTGCTAGAACAACGCTACCCCAGTCCCTTCATTTCCTTCTATAGGCGAGATGCTGAAAGCCAGCACAATTACTGTGCTCTGTTGGCCTTTCCCACGGTGAAACCTGGTTTTTATTTCCTGCTGCTTTAACCTTAGTGTCAGTGCAGTGATCCCTGGAAAGCTTGTATTGATTGCACATTATTGTCTAATTAAAGCGCAATAAGAAGAATTGCAGAACACTCGCTCTTGCAGCCCGGTGCCTCTTGTAGACACTATAAATTAGAAAGCTTTCTGTTCAAATATGGAAAGTGTCAGTGCTTATTTCCTTTTGAATTCCCCAGCATCTCCTGAAGGCTACACTTGTAGATGTGTGATTATTTCTTTTCTTCCTAAAAAAACAGTTGGAGAGAAGTGTTTCTTAGAAGAAACGAGGCCCTGTAGGCTTGCAGGGGCCCTGTCCTGACCCTGCCAGCAATAACCCATCTTGTCTAAAGGGAAGCACCTCTCGTTTAATATATTCTAATCTGAAACCCACCAGATGATCCTCTAACATCATGTGCAGAGATATAAAGGGGTATTAGTTATACAATATGTAGAGGCCAGTCATGAAATAGTGCTGTCAGGTTTTACCTGGAGGCCATTTGTTGCTCTCCCTGATCTTCATGACTCTCTTGCTTCACAATGCTTGTGGTTTGATACTTTCTAGTAACTTGCATTTTCCTGAGTTATGTGCAAGGAGCTAGTAAAAGATAAATCTTAGTCCTTGATACACCAGGAATCTAAGAGGTTTGTCATCATAGTTCTTCGTCTTGCTTAGTTATTGCCTGAATATATGGACTTGGGGACCTTCAGCTTGCATCTAATCACTAGGTGATAGATGATACACTGATACATTCACAGAGGTTTATGAATGATCAGCTGTTCCCCCCAGGACACTGGGCAGAAAGATGCTATAGAGCGTGGTGGACTTCTGCACTGTGAATGAATTGGTGATTCAGTAATTGCATGCAAAAGCATTTTAAATATCCTCAGTATCATGTGAAACTGACTTCTCCCTCTCTTTCCCTTACAGGTGTACTTTCCGATTCCCTAGCACGGTTATAAAGATCCAGTTCACATCTTTATACCATAAAGAGGAAGTAAAAGAGGAAGCCTCATCACCTCCCCTTCGGCCACTTTACCCTCAAATATCACCTCTGAAGATCCACATCCCGGAGCCGGATCTCCGGAGTGTGGTCAGTCCCCTCCCGTCCCCCACAGGCACTATCAGGTAAGACATTAACTATCCAAAGTGTGCTCTCTGGAAACTGCATCTGTCTTCTGACATCAGTCTGTCAGCCCTGGTCGGTTTGGTATACTCGGTGCATGAAACACCTCATTAAAAATCATTAGTTAAAGATCTGATCTTCAAAAGGAGGGAAGACTGATAAGAGCTGTGTTGTGGTGGCTGGAAGTAGGAGACAAAGGTTTTTGTTTAAGGGTTCAGGGGAACTTGAGTGTTAGTTTCACACTATAGAGTTACTAGTCTATCTTTGGCAGTGGAATTAGAAATATCTATCAAGAGCTACCTAGATGGACAGAGAAAAAGAAAGCAGGCAAATACTTGCTATGTTAGGACTGCCCGTTTTATTTTTATCTCAAGAATATTCTGTTGTTGCTGGGTGGTGCTGGTGTTATCTGGAGTTAGGGACAAGGGTGGCCGTTGGCACGTGGCTTCCTGGGAATAGAAGGAAACAGGGTTAGGATGCTGAGCCACGCACAGAGTGGCTGCAGCAGTCGGAGCGAACAGCCGTGCGAGCATCCTGCTTTGTTTGTGAGTTAGAAATAACCTCAATGTCAAACCTACTGTCTAGAGAATTTTCTCTCCTCCTTTCTCAGCAAAGAGCTGGTGTTACGTAGTGGCAAGGTAATCTCTTTTAACGAGTTGTTACTTGAAGTATAATGAACTGTCTAAAGTAAAGCATATCCCCGAGATAGGATGAGGCCTTAAGAGCTGTAAAACGTGCGAGCCTCGGAATAGCAAGAGTGAACCCGGTGACAGCAATAGCCTTTGGTTTGTTTTCTTGTCTGTACATATGTAAAAAAAAGGTGTGATACACAAACATCATCTGACAGTTAGCACTAATTCAGAGAGTAGTATTCAAATTTGTGGCTGAGAATGACTTCAGTGTCCCAGTGAAGGCAGTTTGGTTTTGCGTAGCTCTGGGGGCACTTGCTTGTTTGGGTTTTTCCGCCGGCCTTGCAGAGCTGCACAGATGTGCAGGGCAGATATTCTAGAAAGAAGGGGTTGGAGGTAGCTGTGGTTTTAGCCCTCTGTTCAGGCACTGCTTTTAGTTTATATTTAACCTTCTCTTTTTAGATGAAGCTTGTTGCTGGGAGGGGGATGGTTTCTTTGCCAACATATGGTAGTTAGTTTCCATTCAGTCATCTTGCGCAAAGCAGCACAGTGTGGTTTGTGTTACTAACAGAGGCTGTATCTTTTGACTCTGGCATATGCCTGCAACTGATACTTGACTCCCTGAGAATGTTTCTTTTGCATAAGGAGAAAGTGGAAATAGCAGTGTTGAATTGTGCTCGGCCCCTAACGGAGTGTTTACTAAGGATGATTAATGATTGCATCCGTTTGTCTTGAGCAGAAGCTAATCCAGCCAAGTCTTCAGAAAACCTCAAAAGACATCTGAGGTTTCACTTGCCAAACCCCTTTCGTTTCCGAGTTCCTCTTACAGAGAGGAGGGGCAGACACATTTGTAAACATCCTTGCTCAGCCCCTTCAGCCTTCCCCTCTCCCCTGGCAGGGTCTTGCAGCTCTTGTACCCCGTGGGCCAGGCTCTGGGAAGTGATTTGGGTGTTTCTGCCTGAGAAAGGGAATGCTCTATGGGGAGCATGTAGCTGTGCTTTCTGGCCATCTGGCTTTCAGGGCAGCTCTCCACTATCTTGGTGGTTTCATGGTGGTGGGTGAGGCTGGCACAGTGTCTTCTCCTTCCCAAGGGCAGGTCTGGGAGGGCTGACGGGGCCTCAGTGTGGGACTCACACCCCTCTCCCATCGCTGGCTTTGGGAGGTGGTTGCACGAGCTGGGCTCTCCTCCTCCTCCTCCCTCTACCCCTTCTAGTATTTACTTTCCTAATTTGGTGCGTTTGCCTCGCTCCTCCCTGATTGGCCCGTGGAAAATTATTGCAGTTTGGAAATCCTGGGCAGGGTGAAATTTCCTTTTTGGAAAGGGGCTCCTGGCCCCTTTTTCCTGTCTCCACCCCAGTGCGGGGCAGGGATTATACCTGTGCTCCCACTGCCAGACCCAGCCCTGCCCTCCTGACCCCCGGCCCTGCTCTGCCTCCCTGTTTACATTGCAGCTTGCTTCCCTACAGGTTCCCCCCTGCAAGCTTCTGGGTTTTTTTTTTCCAGCCTATTTATTTTCCCTCTGCAAAGTGCACCGCCTAGAGAGGGAATGAGCTTTAGTTAAACAAAACCAAACCTGCCACCCTCAGCAGCTTTGCAAAGCAAGATTCCTGCATACTCCCAGGTAGAAATGTGACCACTGTTTTCTTAGCTAGGTGTTTTATCTCCAGGAGGGGCCATTTGTAGAAGTGTTTTGAATGCTGTTGTACAGCTTTAAGGGAAAATGTTGGTTGGCAGCATGCTGTGAGGATTACACACAGGCATGGCTTATTTCTTCCTGCTTTGAGTTCAAAATTCCTTTAAAAAAAAATCAAAAAAATCAGACTTATATGTTCCAAAAAGGAAAAGGCCACTGTGGTTATAAGAAGTTGGTAGAAGCAGCCTGCTATTTTATACAACATCAGAAAGAGCAGAGTAACACCAAATCTCTTATCAGCACATTCAAGGCATTGAAATGCTGTGTGAAAACCATGTGTAGTTTGGTTAAATTCATCTCTGCCTGTTGGGAGGTATAACTGATTCACAATTTCTGTAATTAAGAGACAGTCTTTCAGTACATGGCTTTAAGATTCTGCAGCTCGCCTTTGGAGGATGCTCTTTGGGTGACACTGGTGACATGAAGTTCCTCACCTGTGCTACAAACACTTAGCTTTGTCTGTTCTTGCTGTAAGTCCATAGCTACATGAATGTGACTCCATATATGTATTGTAGTCTAGTCCCCAGAGTGGTTTATGCTGGGATTATAAACAGATCTGCAGAGACAAGGATGTAGGAGCCTATTCCTGGTCTCAAAATCATGCTGAGTTGGAGGTTACATTTACAGTGTCTAGCTTTCCTTTTATTATCCTCCAGTTGGTGTTAATAACCCTGTAGTAGTAACTCAATTTTCCAAACAGTATCTCCAGCACTGCCCCTCAGGGTTGGGTTTTTAGTATTTATGAAAATGAAATTATTTCTTTGTATATGCTTCCTTATTCTGAACAGCATTTACCTTCATGCTCTTAAAAAAAAATAAAATATATATATAAAAAGCTACAATAAAGAAATACTAAAGGCTGTGCTGTGGAGGTCAGGATCATTATTCATATTTTACAGCTGCTCCTTCTGGCTTATCTCTGCACCAGAATGACTGTGGGCTTGAACAGTTTGTTCATGTTTAGTTTTTCACTGGAAGGGCATGGCTAGTTACCTCATCTACAGTCTTTGTCAGTTAAAAAATGAAATAAAATAATTTGACTGATAGCCAGAAGAGCCCGTAGAGCCCTGTGAGAGCCACTGCTTGAGGAGTGTCTGGTGAGGTGCTGTGCTAATATCTAAACTGGCACATATTCATGTATAGACTCAAAACTGTATTTTATATATTAGTACTTAATGTGCCTGCCCACGTTTGGCTGTTGCTGGAGGGGTCAATACCTAGTTTACGATGAAATTCACGGTATGAATGATGGAAGATTGGCTGGTATCCTTCTGCATCTTTTATTTTGCAAGGCTGATTAGTAAACCAGAAGGTATGAGCTGAATTGCCATGGCTTCCTAAGCTGTATCCTTTAAACCTCATTTCCTTTTTTCCTTATTTTCACTGGGCAAAATTAGTTCAGTCCCACGTTGCGTACCCTGATAGCAGGTTACTCAGAGGCCTGCGCTCCAGGAACTGCAGTTATCTTGGCTTAGCCACCAATTTCGTTTGTGGCCTTTAACAGGTCATTTAACTTCATTGTCTGCTTTTTATGCATGTATGGTGTAATTACTCCTTTCCAAGAGCGTGTAGCGGGTAAATGATGTAAGAGCACGTGCGTGTCTGAGCTGCGCTGCGGCAGCCGTGCGAACTTCGCCTGTGCTTTGACTCGGGCTGGGCTTGGAAAAAGGGAGTGCTTTGGAAAAGGCCCTCAGACAGCTGTGCAGCACTGCTTCAGGACACTTGGGATTTAATCTGAACTCGCACATTTCCTCTAAGGGTGCGTAGTGGGAAGCTGAATGAACCCTGACTTCAGTGGATGCATTCACTGACTGGAACAGGATTGCATAAATATTCCCTGCTCCATTTCAGCTGGGCTTTCCTTCTTCCCGAAGCCCTATTAAGCCATGTAACTGAACAGCCAGTGAAGAGCTCCAAGGCAGGGGTTTTTTTGCAGGCTCTTTTGCTTTGTCTGGGCTATCCATTGCTTCCTGCACTCAGGCAGAATATGTGGCTCAGGTGACTCCTATGATGGGCCAGACGGGTGGTTATTTTTAATCACCCTTGTCTCCAAACCACAAGCCAGCTAGCCTGATGCATATACATGGTGTAAGAAGAGAAACAATATATGCTAGGCTGGGGAGTTCCTACGCCTGTTTATTCAGATAATGGACCATGTGCTGGAGGAGGTGTGCCAAGCCACGTGCTGGAGGAGAGGTTGCAGATGTCACCGGCTACACGAGCATTTCCTCTTCCCCTGATCAGTGTAAACCGTTCTCTGCGTCCACGCTCGGGGTGAGCTCACTTCCTTTCGAAGAGGGGAACCGCTGGAGCACAGAGGAGAAAGAAGACTTTCAGCTTTTGCGGATAGCTGACTTTCTCTCCCTGTGGCTTGTTCGGCAGCTTTGGTTTTGCTTCAGCGTTAAGCAGGCGGGGTAGCTCCCGGATTGCTCCTTTCGCATCAAAACCCGGCTTCGTTTGGCAGTCTCGCCGCTTGTGATCGTTTCTGAAACCTGAAGCGGGCAACGTGCGAGGACTTGCCTTGCTTTAAGATTTTTGGGGCTAGGCCGGAGAAGGGAGAGAGCAGCAGAGGATTCTCACCCATTGTTGCTGACTGGTGTATCGTGGAAACGCTCGTTTCGCAAGCCCAAGTGCTGTACTTTGACCTGGTTCTTGCTTATTGCACGTAAAAAAAAGTGTCCTGTGGTCCTGGGTCTTTTGGTGGCCTCCCCTTCCCCCTTTATTTTTTTTTTTTCCCTCCAGACTCATGAAATGTAATACAGGGGTAGCCTGAGATTTGCAGCATTTCTCTAACCGTGGTCCTTGCGTGCAGGACCACGTGCCTCCAGTTTGCATTTGAAGAGGAAACTGGGAAGATATTTAAGAAACAGGGATACTGTATCCCTTTGTACTCAATAGGGGCTTAGAAAAATATTGCCTATTCAGACAGGAATCTGTATTTTGGCAGCGTTGCCAAGGTTGTAACTCTTACCCCTGTTGTGTCTCTTGTACCTGCTTCACAAATGTCCACTGAGGCATTTTTCAAAGGCCCCACCCATTTGCACACCATATCCTAAACCACAAAGTTGAAGGGATGGGTGTTTTTCCTCTTTAGCAGTGCAGATTCCAAATCAGGTGAGCAATTTCATGTGGGATCCCAGGTAATCTTTTTATCAGAGAGAACATAGGTGCTTTATCCACAGGCCTGGCTTAAATTAAGCCTCTATAGCTTGATCCCTACAGATATCTTCCTTGCAGAAAAGAATTAAATTAAGTAATAGGGCAACTTTCCTGCATTCTCATTCTGCCTCTCCTTCTGGGGAAATTGGCACTGGAGTTTGGTAGTGTTTCTGTTCCCAGCTTGTTCATAGACTCGCAACATGACCATAAATAAATCATTTAACCACTTGTTGCTTCATTTTTTTTATTTTCTTCCTCCCAGTCTGTAAAATGTGGCTAGTTTTGAGAGGGTCTGGGGGCTTTTACGTAAGAATCTCTATACGTGCACAGACAACAGACCCCTCTAGCCCAGTATTCTGTCTGCCTCAGATGGGTGTCCTTGGGGTAATATAAGAACACATTAAATACAGAGTACTGTGAACTTATATGCAGTCTGCCTCCACCATTTTCTTGGATCGGGAGCAGGAACTTCCTGACCATCTGTCTAATAAAGCCCCTGATGGATTCCCTGTCTTCCTCCTTTCCCCAAGAACTTGCATAATGGCCTTTACACGGACTTTTAGCATCAGCCCTGGCTTATAGCACGTTGTTCCACAGTGTAACTACAAATGTAGAAGCACTTTCTCTTGTTTTGGACATGCTGCTTAGTTTCATTTTGTGTTTACTATCGTCTCTCTTGAAAGAGAGCAGGAGCCGAACACATCCTCTTGGCTTGGCTTTTATAGGCTCTGTCACCTTGAACCTCAGCTTCTGTCTTAAACTATTTGTTTCCTGTCCAGAATCTGTTTCGCATCTCTGATCGTCCCAGTTATCCATGTCAGTACCTTCTCTGGATCTGCTGCATCCTCCCTTTTCTGAGATTAGAAGAGACAAGAAACCCAGTGTCCTGGCTGTGGACACACCGTCCACACAGTAGCACGTCCTACTTTTGTACTCTTCTTCTTTTAGCTGAAGTAAACTGACTGTGGACGTTCCAGCAGAAATGCAGGAAGTTGTTTGTATTCTCCAGCAGCTAAGGTTTAAAGATGTAATTGTTGCTAGAAATTGCTGTGAACTTAAGAGGTCAGATTCTCGTTGGCAGAAGTTGAAAGTGAACGGCGATGCTGCAGAGACCTGCGGTGTTCTCAGCAGGCAGAAGTTAAGCCCTGTGTTTCAGAGGCATCCTGCCCGTTCCACGGGTGACTGTCTTGCAGCTCTCATCTTTCTGGCCTTCCAGCTGACGAAGTGTTAAGCATTAAATGGAAAACATGCTGCAGAGGACCGACGTGATTCAGCACGTGGCTGTAGCCTGATGCTAAAGCGGAGTCTCAGCGTGGTATTTGCGGAACTGCAGCTCAGCGGCTGCCTGCAGTCCGTGTGTCCAGCTGAGATGCTGCATCCTCCGTGGGTATCAAAGATGGCTGGGACTTGGGGCATTAACTGTGGTGCCACAGGATTAAGACTGTGGGTAACTGCAGCTGGTTTGCTAATGTGCTCTGTGTGTCTTTCAAGGGTATAAAACACTCGCTTACGCCTCAGAATACTCTCTTCCGTAACAGATGAGCTTAACCCAAGGTAGCTTGGATTGCTTGTAAGCTAAGATTGCCTGCCTGGATCCCAGAGGCACATCAGGGTGTCTGAGAGCTGGCTGAGATTGCAGACCTAGCTGTGCTTTTCTCAGTAAAAGGCTGTAGTTGCAAAATGGATCAAGTTATCACCAAGTAGTGATGCAATATTAGTATCAAGGAAATTGTAATCACTGTCCCCACACTTGATTTATTTTTTTGTTGTTGTTTTATAGCACAAACAGATGTTTGTAGGGAAAAATCTTTTTGTTCCATAATATTTTCAAAGGGGGTGTGAGTGCATGGAAGCATCCCCAGCGCTGGGTGGCGAGGAGAATTCCAGGAACTCGGGGAAACTGATGTCACCACATTGTGTTTGCTTGTTTTCTGTAGGCTGCACTAAGGCTTAATTTTAACTTAACCCTCAGAGGGGTATTTTTAGAAAAAGCGTTTCTTCACTCCTTCTGTCCCATATGGGGAGGAGGGGAAAACAACAGATTGTGTCTCCTTGTTTTTTCCAGTAGTCAGCTCTTTCTCCCTTCCCTCTGAAGAGCTCTCTGAAGATGGACTGGGAGCTTGAACGCTTAGCAGCATGTGTTGCCCTGTCTCTTTTCATGGAGCTGCTAAAAGTTGATGGTGTTTGCTCTCTCCCTGTCTCTCTTGGTTGGATCTTTGATCCAGGCTGGAAGGAGGCAGGCCTACTTGGACAAAAGTGCACCATTCTGGTAAAAGAATAATACCTCTTCCAAATCTTCAGTTACTGTTGTGGCTGTCTCGAGAGAGAGATGCTTTTTTAGGGGACTGTTGTGTTTGTTGGCAACTATCTACTTGGCCAAGGAGAGACTGCCTTTTCTAAAAGTTAACAACACTTCAGGTTGCAGGAGCTACGTCAGCACTCAAGAGAATCACAGCTCTGCAGGGTAAGGGCTTCTCCATTTGTTTGTTTGGGCTTTTTTTTTTTTTTTTTTAAACAAAAAAAGCAAAAGATCATATTTAACTCCTCAGAAACTATAATTTGAACAGCAAAAACTGGCCTACTTGCTCTCCTGGTCTTGAAGAAATGAATCAGTTCTTGTATCTGAACTGCATGGGACAAGCTTTGAAGCCTTACCAGGGTCTGGGGGGAGTTTGGTTGTTTTTGTTTGGGGTGTTTGGGTTTTTTTGGTTGTGTGTTTGGGTTTTTTTTTAGTGTGATTGGTTGGTTTGTTGGTTTGGTTTGTTGTTTGTGTTTCGTTGTTTTGTTTGTTGGGGTTTTTTTTCCTTAAAGGGCAACAGCTCTGTGCAGAGCTTGGGCTTACTGCAGAACTTTTCTTTCCTATCTTTGACCTGAGGTTTGGCTGCCATCTCTCCAGTTTGCTGGTCGTGTATTTCTGCAAATGAAGAACAACAATCAGAGAACTCTGTTTCATCCTCTTCTATTCCTAGTCCATGTGTTACATTAATTGCTGGAGAGCCAAACACAAAGATAAAAAGAATTGCTGTGTTTTGGGTTTGTCATTGTTTCATGTATGAAAATGGCTTTCATTTGTAATTATCTACACATTATAAGAAGAGCGTATGTGGAGAAGCTATTGAAAAATGACAGTGGAATAATTAAATTCACAGCAGCTCCCCATGTGAATACTAAGACATCAAGAGTGTTTGCTGTGGTTTAGCACCATCCATTTCCAAAGCGAGCTCAAAGCCTGGAACAGTGAACTTTGATTCATTTTCCTGCACAAACAGGTCTCTGCTTTTTGAAAGCCTAGGTACGAAATGCCTTTATCTCTGGCAAAGGGAGATTTACACATATGGGCTCATCAACAATTCTATACCTTGCACCTCTTGGAAGCTTCACCTCCTACTGCATTTCTGAACAGCATCACCCATTAGTGCCAAGGACTACGGGTGGGCACTGGAAGGGTTACCAGGTAACACTTTGGCTGGTGTAGGGGAGATGGACGAGGTTGGGTTTCTTGTCGCAAGAGTTCGTTGTGGCTGAATATTTCTGTTGTCCTTCCCCCCCCTCATTCATTCTGACCCCTCAATCCCACAGTTCACTTCTGAAAGAAACAAGCCTCAGTTGTGCTGAGCTCAGCACTGCAGCCGTTTGCAAAGGCAGCAGGAGGAGAAGCAGCACTCCTCGCTTTACAGGCTGGGCTGGGGTAGGAAATGGTCATTCCTCACTCCTGTCAGATTGCTTACGCACCAAAGGGATAACTCAGTGAGAAAACAAGGGCTGTGGCACTGTTTCCATCCACGGGTGGGGAAAGCTATTGAGGCAGGCAGCTTTCTGTGGAAGGGACAGTGCTTTGTGGGGTTTTTTCATGCAGCATTTAGCACACGGCTCTAATGAGCATTGGTTATTGCATTTATTTGTGTCAGGGTTAGAGCTGCTCCTATTGGGCATTTGACTGGTAGAGGATTGTTTGTCAGATTTACTGAATTCGAGTTCCCGGCCGTGGACTTCAGTTTACATCTTTTCATACAATTTGAACTGCTTCTTTTGCTGTGTAGATCTGTGTATTGTTTTGCTTTCCTGTTTGATGTTTCTGTGCTCTTACATGGAAGACATGGGTAATCCTGGGCATCATGCTTCTCTGGCATCATCACACCTCTCCATGCTGGACAGCACAGAACTGAGGAGAGAGAGAAAACGGGAACTTCAGATTTCCCTCATCCCTCTCCTCCCATCCTTCCACTCCCACAAATCAAGGATGACAGGCCTTTCTGATCAGTTCTCCTCTTGGAGCGTTCAATTCTGTGTCTGAGTGGTGCTGCAAATTATAGCCACTTTTTATTTGTAGCTTTTGATCAGCTCTGGCAGGGCTGTCCTGCTCGGTAGCTGCTCCTGTAATGCCATCTTGTGGCCGTCGACTCCCAGTGTGCCTCTTCCCCATGCTGAGCCAAAGCTGAGCGAGCTGCCTTGCAGCTCCCTTTTGTTACCTGCATTTCTGTGCTGGTGAATGGAGGCAATACCTGTCTCTAGCTGAGTGGCACCGATCAGGGTGGGACTCGGGGAGTGTAGTCATAGGACATGGGGTAAGTGGTTTAAACTGAAAGAGGGTAGATTTAGATTAGGTACAAGGCAGAAGCTCTTAATTGTGAGGGTGGAGAGGGTCTGGCACAGGTTGCCCAGAGAAGTTGTGGATGCTCCATCCCTGGAAGTGTTCTAGGCCAGGTTGGATGGGGCTCTGAGCAACCTGCTCTAGCAGGAGGTGTCCCTGCCCATGGCTGGGCAGTTGAATCTAGATCATCTTTAAGGTCCCTTCCAACCCAAACTATTCTTTGAGTCTGTGATCTTCTGAAGCTCGGATGTTAAGACAGGGACCTTCGTGGCAGATGCCTGCACTGGGTGCTTTAACTGATACTGTAAAAGAACATAACCCTTATCTGTGAGAAGGATTGATTAAATAATGCCTGTGTTCCGCGGAGAGCGGTGTGGTGTTCATTCACAAGCTGTAATGGCAGGCTATTTATTAAGTGTTCATCCCTGATGCAGTGTATGTTGGTCTAAGTCCTGCGCTGTTTCAAGTGCTTCTCTAAACACAGAGGAGTTGTGTAATACGTTGAGACTCTGCTGCCTTGTGATTGCAGAAAGTGTGGGCAGTGTGCATGCCAGGGTTTTGTAGAAATTCCAATTTTATCTCTGGTTTGTTTGGCTTCCCCCCCTCTCAGTCTGTCTGGGCTTTGGATAAGCCCCAGGGGCAAAAACCAGTCCAGTGCATATCTGCTTCTCCGTGACCTGGGAGCTTTACTATACCTTAGAGAGTAAGGACTATGTGTCTTGTTAATAAATGAAGTAACGAGTAACTGTACTTCCTTTTTTGTCTCTCCAGTGTTCCCAACTCTTGCCCGGCCAGTCCACGTGGTGCTGGATCCTCAGGATATCGTTTTGTTCACAACATTACCTCGGATCTGCAGCTGGCAGCAGAGTATGCCGCAAAAGCAGCATCGGAACAGCAGGCAGATGCATCTGGCGGGGACAGCCCAAAGGTTCAGAGAAACATTACTTACCCAGCAGAGCTCACTGGGAGGCTTATTAAGACCTGGCAGCTTATTGCCAGTGCTGGATAGAGTTAAAAGGGGTCTAAGAATACGCTGGCCATACGGACACTGTATACAGTATCCTCCAGGGGTTTGAGACCATGCCTTCAAACCAGTATCTCATTAGTGGTAGATGATGAATCAGCTTGCTCTAGCTGCCCAAAATGTAACCAAGCCATTCACTAAAATGTTTAAATGAGAAGGCTATTTTTTTTGTGTGTTCTTGTTTGATAAATCAAGAACCCACAAAGAAGTGCATTGAAATTCAGAGTCTTGTTTTCTCCTTTTAATTACTGGTATTTTGCAAAGCGCAGTTGGAGAAAGGGGAAGGAAGGAAAGATCCTTGCCATGAGAAATCTGTAGTCTGACTTTGTAACAAACACAAAGGCCTGTCATGCGAGCGCTAAATGAGGAGAGTAGCAAATGGCATTTAGATTAAAAACTAACTTGGTTATAATGATAAAATTTAATTTTAGTGAGCTGATCTTCAGATCAAAGTTAAAGGTCTAGATCCAAAACCACCTGATTTGAGATTGGGTGGAGGAGCACAACGCTAGATAGCTTTATTTCGTAGATTGAATTCTCCCTTGAGACAAGAAGGGCCGCTCTTGACAGCGTAATATGAAGAGCTGGGAATATGAGACCTGGCAAACAAATTAAAGTTCCTAGAATGAAACAAATCCTGCTGGAGAGGGGAAGGGACAGGATCAAGTTTCATATCGGGCTTGTTGCTGGGAGGAGAACTGGTAGCATGAAACTTCGTTAGAAAAGTGTAGTTGTAGCTGGGCAGAATCGAAGGCTTTAGTTTCATGAACACTGAAACAGTGTTCATACCCTCCACCCTCTCTTTCCTTCCATTACTTGTCCTGATCCTGTTCCTTGTGCCTGGTGTAAACATGTGTATTGAATTCGGTGGGGAATGGAATCAGATTAAAACTAACTTTTTGTGTGTGTGTGTTTGAGGGGAGAGTGAAGGAGATAGTTTAATCTGGTTCAGACCTATAGTCCTGTTTGCACACAAATGCTTGTGCTAAATTGGGCAGTGGCAGTTATAAACAGGAGTGAAGAGGGTGATGCTGATCTCAGTTGCCCCTGGTGCTCTCGTAGCATCTGAGAAAACTACAGCCCAGTGTTTGGCTTCTTTTTCAGTTTGGGTGGTTGGTACCCTCTAGTGTCAGAATTCCTTGTTAGTGACTAAACTTCTGTTTGTGGTTTTTTTTTTCCTTAGGATGAGTCTAAGCCACCCTATTCTTATGCTCAGCTAATTGTGCAGGCTATATCTTCAGCACAGGACAGGCAATTAACACTAAGTGGGATCTATGCCCACATTACCAAGCATTATCCATATTACAGGACTGCTGACAAAGGCTGGCAGGTAAGTTCTTGACACTGACAAGCTTTTAAACTCCTTTGACAGAGTTTATCCACTTTGAAATGCATTTATTAAAGATTTGGGCCACTGGGAATAGAGCTGCTTTGACTATTCCCAGAGTGAATTTGTTTAACATAAGCTGACTAGTTTGTTTGTGGGTGATTAGGTTTCTTTAAACATTTTGTAGAGCAATATAGCATGTTACTATTGGACTCTGTGGTTTTTGAACCTCTCTTAATGCTGTAGTCATGTGTCTTTCATTTTTGTTTGCTTTTTATTCTACCAGTCACTCCTCTGCCCAGATACTTGCCTGAATCTTGCTTAGTCCTTCACCTTGCCTTTGTTTAGCGTGATCTGTTCAAGCAGATGATGTCCAGCCTAAAACTGAGGTCCCAGTTTTTAATTGTTATACTGCAAATCATCACAGATTGGTGTTTTTTTGTTGTTTTCCCAGTAGATCAACTGCACTGCTTAAGTCACAGTTTGCAAGTTTCGAATCTCAGAATGGGAACTTGGGAAAACCTTGAGTCTCTGCCTTCTTTGTGGTATTAAAGGAAACCTGACCAGCTCCATAGGAGAGTTTGGATGTAGTTAACACATGCTAAATCAAGCTTAAATGTTCACTTGAGGGCTGCTTTCAAGGTTCCAGAAACCTCAGCTCCACCTGCTTTCATGCTTTTTTCTTGGCATCACACCTCTGAAATGGGTGTTGTCATTTGAATATAATACACTAATGCAGCTGGAAAGACTTTTGCAGCTGCTGATTTCGTTGTGTTCAACTGGCAGGAGCAGTGCTGCTTGGTGCACTTTGAGTACAGTTGGAATAAATACATTTCTGCCTCCCTGGCTTTTCCCTGCAGTTCTAATTAGTTGTGGAATTCACTTCCTGCCTTAACCTGCTCAGCAGAGCTGTGCTTTGCGAACCAGTTGCTGTGTCCTGCTTCAAAGAGAGATGTGTTTCAGTGGAGGATGAAGTCACCTTTTCCCCTTTCCTCCAGTGGCGTTGTAAGGCTTCACTTGTAAAGCTGCTACAAAAGCTCTTGTTTTGTTTCTTTGTTTTGAAAGTGGAAGAGGAATGAGCTTGTGCACACATGGGCTTACTGAGCCCTTCCCCATGCCCAACAGGCAGCACTACACCCAATAAGAGGTGGGCTTTTGCAGTGAGAAGGATAAACGGTCTTGTCAGGCTCTGGAGAGCCATACAGTGCTAGACTAGTGCCACAGAGATAATGGGTTCTGCTGGGAGACAGCTGTCTGAGGGCACGTTGGCTGGCTCGCAGGGTGATTACCGAGAGATGCACTGTCCTTCAGGGCATGTTTGGGCACCTCGGTGATTGTTTGGCGGGTAAGGAGCTAGCACAGGCTCAGGCGATTTTTTCCACTTGCCTAGAATAAAGCCTGCCTTTTGAGAGAGTTCTGATGTGGTTTGCAATGATTTCCCTCTGTCTCAGCAGAAGCTCTGCTTTTGTGGCTTTCCACAGAAGAGTCTCTGCACTGCCTGGCTCCAGATGTATTGTGTGGTGCAGTACCAAGCAAACCCGTCTTTCAGCATCATTAGTAGGAACTCTGACATGTTTCTCCAGGTTCTCTCTTGTAGTTCTCCTGTGACTTGGGAGCTGCGAGCCGCGTGGCTTTTTTTTCTGTCTTCGACGCCAATTCTGCTGGTGTGGATTTTCTTTTTCCGAGCTCTGTGGTGAATCCCATTCACCTTTGTTGTATGCTTCCTCACGGCAAAATAATCATCTAATTCTTCTGCTTCCTGCAGAATTCCATTCGGCACAACCTCTCCTTGAACCGTTACTTTATTAAAGTCCCCCGCTCCCAGGAGGAGCCTGGCAAAGGCTCCTTTTGGCGAATTGACCCTGCCTCTGAAGCCAAGCTAGTAGAGCAAGCATTTAGAAAACGAAGGCAAAGAGGAGTGTCCTGCTTCCGAACACCTTTTGGGCCTCTCTCCTCCAGGTAACTTCATCTTCCTCTAATCTCTGCGCCTAACTCATTACTAAGAAAGCAAATAAACTTCTCCTGAAGTACAGTGAGCAAACTTTACTTCTGTCTGTAGTTTGAGAGGTAACACAGTTAGAGAATCCTGAGGCACAATCTGAAAATTGTTCCGACTTCTTAAGCATTTTAAAAAAAAAAAAAAGAAAAGAAATCCAGAATCAACCCACAAAAATGCATCAACTAACATACCTGGTCTGGCACCGTTTCAAAGCAATTCAAAGCAGTTATCACTGGGGGGAGTGTTTTCAGATGCCAATCTCGGGAAAGCTGTGTTTAGATGTGGATTAGATCACGGTGGGAATAACTTCTGTGGTGGTTGAAACTCTCTCCTATAGGGAAGATGGGGTTGATGGTGGTTGTCAGCAGGGAAGCAACGGGGGTGTTCTGTGTCGCTGCCGCAGCCAGCGGGAAGCTGCAAAAGGGGAGCTGTGTGCACTGACAGCTTTCTCCGAGCCCTGTAGCTGTTGAGCCATAAGACTTGCAGTTCAGCAGTTAGCTGGAGCAGTTGCATGGAGCATTCCTCCCACACCTTTTCTGTCTGTTAAAATTGGGGGTGGAACAGGAGGAGAGTTTTTCAGCTGATTGGTTTCTCGGTCTTTTTTTGTCACTTAAGAAATGTTCAATCACTCGTGTGTTTGGCCACGTGGGACCAGAGTTTGGGGAGGAGAATATATGGGTCCACACACTTGCATCTACATTGCATCTTTTCCTCCTCCTCTCCTCGTCACTCTCGAACACTGACAACGATCCTTGAAGAGTGGCCTGAAATTATAAAACTGATCTGAACTTGAAGCACTTCCTGTTTCTTTGTCAGCAGTGGGTCTTAAAGTGGAACATTAAGTGTACTCTGAAGGGTCCAGTTTCCTTCAGCAAGGAATAATATGACAGCATTTGGTACTAGTGTGTTTGTGAGGTTACTGTGTGCCTTTCAATTCTTCCCCCAGCAAGGCTGTAGTGGGTAGTGTGGAATAAAAAGGTGGTCGTTTTGCTAGGGAACCCTGTACTGGAGGTAACTCTCGGTCTCTGCTGCTGTCTTGTGGTCGAGATTCATCTTCACTTGCCAACACTACGTTCTGGTGTTTCAGGAGTGCTCCTGCCTCCCCTACTCACCCTGGCCTGCTGTCCCCTCACTCTAGTGGCCTACAGACTCCAGAGTGCCTGTCACGGGAGGGCTCGCCCATTCCACACGATCACGACTTTGGGTCAAAGTTAGCTTCTGTTCCAGAGTATCGGTATTCGCAGAGCGCGCCTGGTGAGTAGCTCGGTTCCCAGAGGGTGGCTGTTCAGTTGCACCAAGCACCGTGCTGAGGACACCGCAGGAATGCTTCTGCCCGGGGTGTTACAGGAGGATCTAGGTCTCTGTTTCGACTTCGTTCAAGACTGACGATGCAAATGCAACTCCAGACCGTTTTTCTGACCAGTCTTTGGATGAGGGGGCAGGAGAGAAGGGACTGTGTGGAAACACACGAGCTAACTTTGAACGAGGTGGCTCTAAAGAACTGACGGAAGAATAACCATGGCGGTGCGTAGCTCGCTGGCACTAATGTGTCAGCCTTCTGGGTGAGATCAGCTCAGCTACACAGAGCTCTGTGGTGCTGTGGCCAGGGCCCTGGTAATTTGTTAAGCCCTGGTAAGTATCTGCTTGTCAGCTGTGCTGTAACTGGCCTGATGTATAGGGTGTTCCTGGTGAAGTTGGAAGGCAAAGATGGTTAAGTAAAGCCTCATTTCTTTTTGTGCTTATCGTGGCTTTTGATGACAGAACTGTTCTCAGATGACAAGTAAGGTTTCTGTAAGTGAGGAAAGAGAAGATTGAAGGGGGTATTTTCGAAGCCTTAGTTTTTATTCCCTACCCCAACTCTTGCCAACGCTGAAGGACTGAGCATTGCAGATTAGAAGTGCGTACGTGAAGTGAGCGGGGGCCTTTTTGCCTCTCCCATTAACGCATGCTTCTCTCTCCTGTCTAGGATCTCCAGTCAGTGCCCAGCCAGTGATCATGGCTGTGCCTCCTCGACCATCTACTCTGGTGGCAAAACCAGTCGCGTACATGCCAGCATCGATAGTGGCTTCTCAACAGCCTTCGTGTCACGCAATTCACGTCGTTCAGCAAGCTCCCACCGTCACAATGGTCCGAGTTGTGACCTCCTCTGCCAACTCTGCAAACGGATACATCCTCACAAACCAGGGCACGGCAGGAGGAGCTCATGAAGCTGCAGGAGCAGTGTTGGACTTAGCTGGTGATCACCGAGGTAGCTTTTCACCTCCCTTGCTACTCTTAACAAGTTTTGAGCAGGCCTGAGGGGTGGGTGGTCAAACACTGTTTTACTCACTGGATGCTTAGCTCCTAATGAAAGATTTTTCTCCAGGTAAAACTTAATCCGCATAAGAGCTCATCCATTTGATGTCTCCACAGCTGTGCTCCCTCGCCTGCTGTGGCGAACAAATCTAACTTTCAAGGCTGAAAAAACACACAGGGCTTTAAATATTTATATTATCCCTAATATCAATATTATGCCTATGTACTGGTCATCTGGATGTGCTATGGAAACATGTGCTCTTTCTAGCCAAAACAGATGGCCTGGGTGAAACTCTGCTTCAGGATGGCCTTGTAAATAAATGATTGAGCCCTTTTCCAGAGGCCTGCATTCCTAGAGGAAAGCATGTGCTTCTGGAAGTGCAGGCAGTGGCCTATTAAAGCACTCTTCAAAAACCAGTTACAGCAAAGGGCTCTTTTCCCAAGCTGGAAATTCCAGCCTTGGAGGATTTAGTGAGTTAAATGTTCTCTTGCTGTGATCTAGACAGCACCTTGTCTGATCACTGTTTCAGAAGGGCTTAGTGCTACAAGATAGGTTTGTGTTGTACCAGCAGCAAGACTATTAGTCTGATTGCTTTTGTGTGGGCAGTGGGGTGATGGTTCTTCTCTAAGGGAAAGAAAAAACCTGATGAAGACCTTCCCCTACTGCAGTAGTAGGACCACTGGCGTTTTTAGTTCAGCACTGATTCTCTTGCTTGAGTTTCACTTGCATTCTTTGGAAATTCCTGTCTAGGTCTCATATGTGTTCCTGAAGTGCTAGCTGTTGCAGCTGCCTCTCTGTCACCTGCTCCCTTCTTTCACTCACTGGTTCTTGCTATTGTCTGTTGCGTCCCTACTCATCCCTCATCCCACACATATTCTTTTCTAGTCTCTATCTTCCCTTTATTTTTCTTGGTTGCTTCATTTTCCTTTTTAATCTCCCTGCTTTCCTTGCCTTTTCTTTCCCTGCTTCCCATCAGTATGCCTGCAAGTCTCAGCTCAATGCTTGTATCCCACCAGACTCCACTCTTGCTGTCTACTAATGTTAAAATGGGAGAAGTCTTCCCTTCCTGCAGGACTAAAGGTTTGTGCTTGCTTCCTGCCTTCTCTGCTTTGGGACCCACAGAGCCCCTGGAAGAGAAGTGGCTCTCCTCTGCTGCATGCCCCACAGAAGGCTGTCCTGTATCTGTTACATACCTGCTGAAATGACCCCTCACTTGTCCTGGGAAGTGAGATAAGCGGTTGAGTGCTCTCAAACAGTTATCCAGGAATTCAGCCCTCCTTTTTCTTATTTTTTGTCTTCCCCCTTCCTCCTGGTTTCTTTCTGTACTTCCACAGCTAGCAAGAGCTTGCAATTGTGGGAAGACCTCTGTGTAAGTCGAGGAGTATCTACATGCAGGCCTGACAGCAAGCTGTTGCAGACTTTTGGCTCCAGGCATTGTTTAAGATCTTAATGCCTTCTCCTGCTATGTGGTATTGAAAGTCTGACCAATTTGCCTGTAATTAGGAAGTAAGCCATGAGATTTGCAGAGTCCGCTGTCCATAGAACAGCTATAATGTGCCAATAAGGGAGATCCTTTTTAGGACAAAGGGTCAAGTTTATAATCTAGATTATTTTTTTTTGACTGAATTGTTTATGGTATAATAAAAATGCTCTTCGTGTTGATAGAGTTGATTGCAATAGAGAATATTTTAGTGTTTTCAAATATTCATCCCTGACCCTTTGTGGTGCTGAGATTTTCCCATCTGTAAAGCTGGGGTGTGTATCACTGCTATAAATGTTAACGAGAACAAAGCCTGCTTCAAAGCCAGGGCAATAAAGGGCTGTTGTCTGTTCTGCTCCCAAGCAGGCATGGACGAAAAGCCGACGATCGCGTTTGCCACCATCCCTACGGCCAGCCGTGTCATTCAGACGGTCGCCAGTCAGATGGCGCAGGGTGTTCCGGGACAGACAGTCACAATCCTTCAGCAGGCAGCTCCAGTGACCATCGGGCAGCACCAGCTGCCCGTGCGGGCAGTCACTCAGAACGGCAAGCACGCCATCCCCACCAACAGCATCGCCGGCAGCGCTTACGGTAGGCTCTGTTCCCGTCGCTTCCTGCTTGCTTAGCAGGTAGGTTGTGAAGCTCGAAGGGTTTACTCGGGGAGTGTATAGCCACCTGTCCCACGGGTCCCACGCCAAAGGTATTCCGACTCTTCAGCTTCTGTGGCTGCAGATGTCGGTGGTAGGCATCCTGTTGTCCACGTCTGTGTGCTCCCTTGCCCTAGTGGTTGCTGTCGAGCATTGATTCTGAAAAGTCCAGTGTCCTTCCTTTGTTCTTGGCTATGTGTTTATTACTGCTTATCCTCTCTACCTTTTGAGGGTTACTTGTTGCAAGTGTTAGTGATTCGTGTGTAGAGCCTAGTTTTGTTTGTTTCTTCCAAACAGCCTTTGCTTTCAGCATGCCAAATAATAACATTTCCATGGTGCTCTTCAGATCTTGTGAAATATGACTCCATAGAGTATTAAGAAAATAACATACTTTCCTGTCTTAAAGTCTTAAAGCCTGAGAGAAATGAGATCTATGTTATCAGGTGAATGAATGTAGGATTTTTAAATACAGGATGTGTTCTAGTCGTTTGTCAAGTCTGACTTTTAAAATCCCGTACTAGCTCTGTCTTGGCAGCTTCCTCTTACTGCTTGCTCAGCACCTCGGGTTTTTTTCAGTTAAAGTTGACGACTGGGGATGATGGTAATATCCAGGTTTCTTACAGCCTGCTTCAGGGGAATGCTCAGCACCTTTGCTGTTCCAGGCTGGTGCTTATGAGGAGTTTAGAATGAAGGGCACCATTTGGATGGCTTTCATGACAGTAGGAATGTTTCTGCAGAGTTTTCTGCCACGTCTATTCACAGGCTTGCACTTAAATGGCAAGAATCTTACTGGAGCAACGAAAAGATGAGAGCAGTATGGTTTTTGTGCAACTAGGATGTTAAGATATTAAACAGATCAGATAGGTGGAGTTGTTGCTACCAGCAGTAGTGTTTATCTAATGTAGAATAGGACAGGTTTTTCTTAAACGTTCTTACATCAAGATACTCTACTCCCACCACAGTTTTTTCTAGTTCTCTCATTGCACTGGAAGGTGTTTCAGTTGCATCTGAGGGGGGGTTTTGTAAGTGGTTGTGAATTTTCTGGCTCACAAAATGGAGCCTGAATTTCCCTGACTCTTCTCTGCACAAAGTTAACTTCTCTTCAGCTGCATGGGTTAGATTCTCTTAAGTCACTGAGCTGTGACTGGTGACTGCCCTCATCCTTACCTTATTTTTGTGGGGTTTATTTCCTTCATCCTCTTGATACTCTACAGGTTTCTTCTCATGCTTCAGTAGAAGCTCTGGACTTTGAGGGCCTTTGTTCTGTTTGCTTTGTTTATTTACCCTAGGGCTCCTTTTTTGACATACTTAGGAGTGAACACACCAGTAATGTTCTGTCACTCCATCCTTTGCAAATCAGTCTGGAGGGCAGAGGATGTGCTGTCTCCTGAGTCCCCTTTGGCTGCCTCTCTGATTGATGCAGATCCCAAAAACTGCATGTGTTTTGTTTTCCGAGCGGTGCTGTGTGCCAGAGCCAGTGTGTAAGCACATTCTCTGTCTGGAACTAGGAATTGTAGGCATTTTTACAGAGGATTTTGCTTCTTAAATCATGTCCTTTTTCTCACCACTTCTGTTAATGGGAAGGTGCAATCTTTTGTCCATACTGGAACACAAGATTGGGAGCCAGAAATTCCTATGTTCTGATCCCAGTTCTGATAGGAATGCATTTGGTTGTCTGAGGTAAGCTCTTTCCTTTACAAGCGAGATGACAGTACACTCAATATTTGGATTCTAATTTAGCTTCCTTTCAGCAGACTGGCTGTTCTTTCTGTGCAGGGAGGGCTAAAGAGAACCCTCTAGACCAAAGGCAGAACACACAGATGATGTAGCTTGCAAGTTCTGGTTGTAGGTGGCCAGAGAATTACCTCTCAAAGGAGAGGTGTGTTGTAATTTTAACGGGGGATTGATCCTCCCCTTCTGGAGATGAATGCTTTGCTGGCAATGCCTTGTTTGACAGTGGGTAGGAAGAAGGAAGTTCTCCTGTGAAGGGGCTTATTACCAGTTTGGTAAACTTGCCTAAAGCTGAGACTGGAGGAGGGGAGAGGGAGAGACGAGGCCTTTCAAAATGGACTTGAAAACAACACTGCAATACATGCCAGCTGTTGCATTTGACTGTGGTGTTTTGTTTTCTTGCTTTCTGGAATAGCAAACACTTGTGCTACTTAATCACATTAATTCTCTTTCTCTCTCTTGTTCTGCTTCCCAGCTCTTACAAATCCATTGCAGCTTCTTGCAGCCCAGGCCAGCTCATCCACTCCCGTTGTAGTCAGCCGGGTGTGTGAGACAGGGACCGAAGAGACAGCAGCAGCCTCTTCCAGTGAACCTGAAGCCAAAAGACCCCGGATAGAAGAGTCCAGTGCAGCAGTCCCAGCCCAAACTGGAGTCATCACATCTACAATGCCACAAGGACAGGCAACCAGTGAATGAAGAACCGGTGGGAGGAGCTGGAGTGATGCGGGGTGGGCATGGGATGGCAGGAGCCCTAAAGCAGCTTTCAGAGAAAACAAACCACAACTGTAACAGCTTAAAACATAGCAGATAAAAGAGCTCTTTTTAAAGTCAGATTTTTAAATGGGAGGACAACAGCCATTAGACTCACAAGGTGCCAAAAAGAATGGAGAACACCTCCCAAGAACCCATATCTGGAACTCTGTTCTGTCTTTACCTATGGGATATTTTTTCCTTTTTTTGTTTTGTTTTGTTTTCTTTTTTTTAAAAAAAAAAAGATTCAAAAAAAAAAAATTACAGACAACTGATTGTATGACTGCTGGGATATTTTTAACTGTCTTTTTCCCCTTATGGCTCCAAGGGGATGGGATTTGCAGTTCAGCCTCTAAAGGAATGTAACACAAATACAGTCTGCTCCCTGGAAAGAAAACTACTCATCTTTTATGCCTTAATATTGTGCTTCTCAGAGCTTTGAACTATAGGACTGTTTTAAAAAGGCCACCTAAGGCAGTCAAATGCTGAAAGATGGGTGCAGTATCTCACAACAACAACATTAAAGAAATATGGTACCAAGCTTAAAGAAAAAGGCAAATGTTTTTGTTTTTTAAAGCAGAAAAAGTTCTGAATATCAACGAATGTTTATTTATGGGGAGATTCAGGAGGAAGAGTTACAGGGCTCAGCCACCTGGATTTCCAGATGTAATTTCTCTCCATTCCCTCTGAGGGAGAATAAGATGACAGAGGAACTGTATTAATTTGGTTCCTGTAAAGATATTAAAAACAAAGGGTTTTGTACCTTCAATGATTTCTTACAGTTATTCATCACTTGCTCTGGACGACAGCCAAAGTATCTCGATAACTGAGGATCACCTGGGGAAGGGTGTCTCCAAAAGGTTCTCTCTGCATTTGATTGATCACATCCTGTGCTGTAGCAACAGGTTTTATTCAGAATAGCACTGTAGGTGAAGACAATTGCCAGTGTTTCTGTGAACTTGAGAAAATTATTGGTTGGTCTTCAGCACTAAAGCAGTCTGCCTTCGTTTCCTCTTGGTGGTTTGGTCCTCAACTCCATGGATGATGGTCAGGAGGCCAGGGCTGGGTAGGAGTCTGTCACTGACCCGCTGTCATGGCTAACAGCAAAGCTCCTGTGTTGTTCTGAGAGGGAAGCTGAGAGCTGGGATGAGAGGCAGCAGAGTTCATAAAGTGTTTAATACAAATCCTGCAAGGGTGTAGAGACCAAGGCCTTTTATTTTCCATGTGGTAAAAGTCACTGGAGGTCTTAAACAGGTTTTCCAAAAGGAAATTGGAGATTTCCTTTCATTGCCTGGCTCCCTCTCCCATCTCTCCTCCCTCGAGGACCATTTGGGTCGATCAGTGGGAGGAGGCTTTTACTCAAGCTGTATTCCAGGCTCTTCACAGAGTAAAAACATGTCTTGTAAGTAAAGCAGATTTGAGTCCCTTCAGCCACGTGCAACAGTGGGTGGCTTGACACCTTGTGACTGCAGAGAAATCAACCCCTGCACAGCCTCCAGGTAACCCTTTGATTTTACCCCTGTTTGCAGTCCCCTTGGCTAACGTGTCTTCTGGCAGCACAGCAGAGATCTTCTGATTTAGAAAACGTGATGGCTTTGGTCATGGCGAAACAGGGATGGGATGTGCCTCTGGTAGGTTATCCCTACTGCTTTATTGTCAGGTTGCTGTCTTGTACAGTCTGACAAAGCTATCCCAGAGCAGAGGGGCGAGCCCACTGCTGCAGAAACATGGTGCAAAAAGGTCTCCTCAGTGTGCAGTAAATGATACTGTCGGTATGTTCGTGGGGATTAGGGGGTAAGGCACAACCCTTCAGTGTCTGCTGGAATCTGGGGAGGAAATCTGCAAGAAAACAGCTGGCATCACTTGTTCCCTTCTAGGTTTCCTTTCTCTTTGCCAAATCCTGTTCAATAGCCAAGTCCCACCACTTTAAAACATGTCTGGGTTTTATTCTTGTCAAGCCAATTGTTTTGTGAGAAATAATTCTGAAGGATCTCGTGATTTGCTGATACTTTCTGCAGCTAGAGGCACACAGTATATTCGGGACAGTTTATCTACAGCTAAACCTTCATAATTTAGGTGTGTGCCTTTAGTGACAAGTTATTAGATTGGATTTCAGTACTTCGGAATGATTTTTGTGAAGGAGGATTGTTACAGACCACAAAGTGATTGAGGCAGGCCAGCCTCCAGCTGTCCCTTTTCCTGCTAGGAAGGCTAGGGTGCGGCACAGCAGAAAAGCACCTGGATTAGCTCTGTTTTCTGTAGCCTCTTCAAAGCCAGAATTCAATAAAATGGGCTTCAAGGAAGAATGCACAAGTGAGAGTGCAGCGTAGTTTCTGTGATTAATCATTACTTTTGGGTGACTGCTGGTTTAGATCCAGGGCACGTCTCTACAACAGCCCTGAGGCTGGGGAGCTTCCCTGAAGCAGAGGAGTCTTTAGGTTTCCAGTACGTCGAGTGAGTCAGTGCAAGATGAGCAACCAAGAGAATACTGCTCGGGATGTGAGGCTGCCACGGTGTTGTGGATTTTTCTTTACTGCTGCTTTTCTCTTGGAAAGCCTAAATAATTAGGCCCTAAACTTCTGCAAACTAGTCCAGCACTATAGAAATACATCAGCTGTTTTCATACACCAGCTGCTGCTTTATAGATACCTCTTGAAAGTCCATCCTCAGGTTACGTGTATAGATCTGCCTCTTAAATGCTGAGACCAGAATAACACTTTCTCAGTCATCTTTTTGTGGCTCACAATGCCTGCTGGTTAAAATGGGAGTTGAGGAGAAGCAAGTATCTTTGCTCTGTTCACCCTTGCTGCTTGAGGTGTCTGGAACTTGTCAGTTCATCCTACCAGGAGATTTTTTTGCTTTATCAGTCTGTTGCATCTTCCTGCTGCTGTAGGAAGCAGCCGTGCTACTTGGAAAGAAAGAGCCAGGGTTCTTGTGTGTGTTTGCCTATATCATTGCCTGATACTAGGTAATATAACAGTTCTTACTAAATCTTGTTGAGAGCAGTAGAAAAATGTGATCCTCATCTGGAACATATGAGGTGGAAACATCTTGTTTCAGATTAATTCTTTCACCCTCCTGCTCAGTCTGGAAGATGGCATCGCTCTTTTTACATATCAGTCCTGATTCCTCAGCCTGCCAGTTCTGAGCACTGCAGAGGACTGAAAATGTGATGGTAGAGCTAAGTCTTCAGCTAGAAAGAAAACCTTTACCTTAAGGGCTGTATGCAGTACTTGAATTACTTTAAATTGATCATTTAACTTGTTTATATTGTCTAAAATGCTGTGGATCATGTCCTCAATTAATTAATTGAACTGAGGGAGGTTTGAGGGGGAGAGGAGCAGGAGGCTTCACTGCGTTTTTCTGCTATCTGTATAACAGAGGTCAAGGCACATGGAATATTTAATCTGCTATAATTTAGAGCTGGGAAAACTTTAAAACAGAGTTCTTAATGTGTGAATCCACTTTTCACCATTCCTTATTGATTTTTTCATTTTCAAACTTAGGCAATGATAAAGACCAATTTTCCTTTGATTGCGGTCAATTTATAGCAGCTTCTGCTGCCTCGGTTTGCAAAAGGTGAATGCAGTTGTTCTTGGATTTATTCCACTGGAATTCCTTAGTTATTGTTTTCTCTTGACCTTGGCTGTTGCGAAACAGGAAGCTTTTTACAGTGAGATCAATTTAATCTGATTTAGTGATAACACAGCGCCGAGCACAAAATTGAAGTTCATGATTAGCTCGTATATTCACTCCAGCTCCTTTTTCTTCCTGTATTCCTCCCTCTGCCATACCATTAATGGTGTCCCCTGTAGCAGGTCCAGTCGTTTTTATCCGTCGACGGGAGCAGCACCTCGCAATAAGCTCTGCCCAAGGACTCAGATTAAAATACCTGTGGGATGCACGGAGCTCCAGAGCAGGTTGAGAGGTCAACGTGGTTACCCTGTGTTTAATTTTCACCCTGTGCTGAATTTTCACGCTGTGTTTTAGGTGTGTTGCTGTTGGGCACAGGTTGGTCGGGAGTGTGTTCTCAAGGGCGTTGTTAGCAGAAAGAAATAGTTAAGATTCAGCTGAAGCATTTATAGGGCTTCTGCAATCAATGTCATGGTCTGCTGTCAGGTTTTGGGGGGAGTAAACTAGGTTGTGCTTGTTTCAAACATCTGTTTTATGTACTGTCTTAGAACTGTCATTCAGAGTTAACATCTACTTTTTTTTTGCCTTTTTCAGTAGGGCAATGGCAGCAGTAAAATTACTTGACCACAGAAGGCTGGGCACCTATATCTAAGCAAGTAAGAGCATCTGACCTGAGCTTTCATGTAGTGTGCTGTGAAACACTTTCCAGTGACCACTGGGGATGTGAAATTGATGTTAGAGGTTTTTATCTGTGTTAGCAAGGTGGCTTCCCAGTGAGATATTTGGTATTGCTGTATGCTAGTGTGTAAATGAATGTCAAAATGTAGGGTGAAAGGAGAAACGTTTCCCTGCCATAAGATCTGGGGCTCTTAGATGACAAGGATTTAATCCAGCAACAGTTCTGTACATTTCTGTAGACGATCAAAAGCTGTTTCTTCAAGCTCATTCCATCTAAGGATTAAATTCCAACTGGTTCCTGGTTCCATCTTTGTTCCTGAGTTTTAAACTAAGACTTAAGCTTCTCGCTGTGATAAACGTAGATCACATAAAACTGCAGTATTAGGTAAGAACAAATCTTTGTTTGTTGTTTCTGCCGTAGTAGAAAAACAGAATAACTTGGGTTGGAAGAAACCTTTGAAGGTTTCTGCTATAAATTCCTGCTGAGAGCAGATCCAACTAGATCAGGTTGCTGAGATCTTGTGCAGTTGAGGTTTGAATGTCTCCAGAGATGAGGTTTCATGACTCTAGTCCCTGTTCCATTCTCACCACCTATGAGGTGAAAACTTTCTTGGCTACGTTAAGAATTTCCCATGCAGTGGCATGCGTTCATTGCCTCTTCTGTCACATCACAGCTCTGAGAAGAGCCAAGCTCTGCCTTCTCTGCATCTACAAATAGGTAGCTGAAGACACTAGTAACATTTTCCCTCTCTACTTTCTTTCCTTAAAGCTGAACCAGCCTGGTTGTCTCACATGTCTTCTTGTACATCATATGCTCAACCCCCCAGGCATCAGGCTGCAGAAGGGCTCTGTGTCTTGTACTCAGGAGCCCAAAACTGGGCACAGTACTACAGATATGATCTGACAAATGCTGGGTGGAGTGGAAGAATTATTACTTTCCTTGGCCTGCTAGCTACACTTCTGCAAGTACAGCCCAGTACCAGTTTGGTCTCTTGCTGCAAGAAAAGTGTAAGTGTAAGAAACAGGAGTTGCAAGTGAACCAGAAATGTTCTGGATTGTGTTTGTACGTAAGCGACTGTCTTGTCCCTCTCTTCCAAGGAAGTGTGCCACCTTGGGTCCTGGAGCTTTTGAACAGGAGGCAGCACTGAAGGATCTTGATAGCTCTTAAAAATACCTGTGCTTTACCTTATCAAGTGATAGCTTCAATCCAGTGTGGAACTTCCCTTGAGTCTCTATCCTGATGCAGAATCTTTCAGGTTTTTTAGTCTGCTACTAAGAAGTTGAATTAGAGCATTAAGAAGGAACCTCTAAAGGGACATGACTAGCTTCAGAGTTTTGCCCTTGCTGTACACTGAGCTTTTGAGTTTGCAAATGCCATCCTGCAGAAAATGATCCGTCTTCCCTTGGCAGCCAGTCTCTTGAGCAGCTTCAGTTTCTGCTCCCCATCAGTTTTTCCCCTGTTTATTTGTAGTTGTTTGTAAACTCATGAGTCCTTTAATCCAACTCCTACTTTAATGTCATTTCTTGAAGGTCTGTGTCTGGTGAGAATCTGCGTGTTAGGTCACAGTTATGTGACAGATCGATCGATCGTGTAACTTTTTGTTTCCTTCTGGGTGAAAAAATACACCAAAGCTGCTGCTACTCTAGCGTACACTACTGTCACAAAGGGAAGCTTACCGTGGAGCCAGCTGTGCTGCAGAAAACAGTTACACTACATGGCCCCCTGGGTTGCTGGAGCTGATGGGATTGGGAAGCCATACCTCCTTGCATTTTGATCTGCACCCGATCAGGGCGTAGCTACGACTCTGTGCTGGAGCACGCCTCTCTCTGCCGCTGCCCAGCGGCTGTTTGGCTGTGGTTAGTTAGGTCAGCATCTCTCTCTGCTGGGTGGGTTGTTTGCAGGACAGTGCCCGTGCTTGTGCACGTTGTGGGGGGGTGGGTATATGCAAATATAATAATCACCTGGCTGTGGTGGTGGGTGTTCTCTATTAGGGCATCTTCCACGGAGCGGTAACACAGCAGTGAGCGTTTTACTTTGGCCTGAGCAAGTCATTTTGAAAAATACTTGGAATTTCTTGGAGCACTATATTTAAATTCCAAATTTTTAATCGAATTGACTTTAAACCTTTGTATTTATATGTTCAGAAAATGCTTTTGATACCTTTTCGATTTGCCAACACTGAATTAAAGCCCTTCAGAATGTATGGCTGGTCCTCTCCTTATGTGTCTCTTGAAGTTTCAGAGCCTGAGGGTAGTTGTGCCAAGTCTGCCCCTTCACTCTCAAGATACTAAAAAAAAACAAACCAAAACCAAACCAACATTGACAATTCACAGGTGGCAGCTAAGGAAGAAACCCTTTAAATATTTTTTTTTCCGGAGAATATTAGATCTGTGTAAACATAAAATCTATATTTATTAATGTGTGTGTGAGAGTGTGCATGTCGATGTAGGTATATAAATGGTCCATGTTGATTTCTTTCCCTTCAGTGGTACTTTACACAGACTTCTATACAGTATGTTGGTAAATTCCCACAGCAGGCACTGATTCTAAAAGAACGATGTACCTGTTTCTGTAACAAATGTGAGCAGCCAGTAAAAGCAGCTTTACTTCAGTGATCGCTTTCATTCCTCTGGCAGAGCAGAAGGGACAACCTGACGCTTGCATCTTCCCTGCGAAGGGGCCCTGCTTCTGCCTTTGTCACCCTTTCAGCAACCCCAGTCCTTGCTGCTTCTCTGGTGGGGAAAATCCCCCAAATGGCACTAATGAAAGCTGGAATCCTGTCTCAGATTTATCTCTAGATGTGCTATCAGGGAGTTCTTTAGAGATTCTGCTCTGTAAGCAATGGGACCTTATTTCTAACAGAGGAAATGAATGGAGGGTCCATGAGGATGCTGTGAGGTTGAGGAATTCCTCCCTGCCTGTCTGTCAGGTGGCAAAGCTAACACTTGGTGGGGCGCTATGAAGTAGTTTCTTTTCCTCTGTGGTGAGACTAATCTCCTTTTATGATGCTTCTCTCTCTTCATGGGGTGTGAGGTGTGCATATATCCCCTTAGGAAAACCTGTCATGCATTTGTTTTTAACGTTCCCATTCACAGGGAGTAAATTATGCCTAATTTCCATCATAGTTTAACTCCACAAGGATCACTGAATTCACAGAAGTGTGTTTGACCCACTTAGGCCTTTTAAGAATTATTCTTAAAGGCAGGTGATACTTGGCTTCGTAACCCTAATTGTTCTTCCAGAAGTAGAAATTCCTTTCTCTGTAAGGACCTGAGTAAACATTTCACCACGATGTTTACTCTCTGCTGAATGGGCCTTGGCACTTAAGGGAGGATGGGATTGATGGTAAAAAGAGTAACCAGAATAGGAGCAGTGAAAGGAAACAGCTTTCCTCCTCAGCAGTGAACAGCCCTGGTGAAAATCAGGCTTCCCCTAGTATTTGGTTACTGCTCCCATGTCTGCCACTGAGTTAAACAATGCACCTTTGCTGTGATCCAGACCTTTCAGTCCTGCTTCTACACCAGCTCAGTTTCACTTAAAGCAGTCTGAAACAGAGCCTTCCTTAAAGCTGAGTGCAGTGGTGAGGAGAAATGTCTGTCAGCTGAAGAAAAATGGGATTTAAGTGGAGCAGAAAAAGTGAGATTTCCTTCTCTTTCACCACCTTGCTGCTAAAAGTCTGGTGCAGAACACCCTAATGTTCTGCTGATTTCTATGCCGCTCTTGGGAGGTGGACAGGATGCTAAGTAGGCAAGTTGGCTCTGTAGCAAATGAATTACTATGAACCTAAACTTTTATCTCTCTTTTTCTTCCCCAAATGGGCTTGAAGGAGAGGGAACCAGAGTATTGTTTGTACAGTCTTTTTGCTTCAATGGAAAAGAAAACAGAGAATGTTTAAAAAAAAAAACCAACAAAAAACTCATTCAAATGTACCAATATATAAAATAGAATGGCTTTAAAATACAAAAATATTACAAGACTGTGTATTGTCTGGGGCTCTGGACGTGCCGTTGGTACTGAGAGGAGACCTGCCAGCCAACTGCCGCGTGGCCTAAAGAGCGTCCAAGGGTCTGCAGCTATCCAAAGGACTGTGAACAGCTGTCCAGGGACAAATCAAAAGATGTGCGTGAACAATAGATGGTAAAGCTGGAAATTCAGATGCAACTCTGAATATTTGCTTTAAAAAAAAAAAGTACAGAAAAATCTGCATCTCCCCATTCTGCAGCTGGGCATTCCCACTGAGTCCTTAGGGGGAAGGCTGCAGCGGGACGAGGACGTGGAATACCTCGATGGCTTGACAAAAGTGTTTTGCTACAGAGGTCTGGGGGAGCCTTACCCCTTTCACCTGGATTTGGCACTTAATTTAAAGATGGGGATGGATGGGGAAACTAAAGCCATGCTTGCATTTCAGTTCCTGGCGTTGCCTGTACAAGACACCTCCAGCCAGATGTTTTGGGATTTGTGGTTTTTTTTTTTACAGCTGATATCAAAAGTATTTTTTGGTGACTTTTTTCTTCGTTATCAGTGCTTTTTAAAAAGCAGGTATGTATCCCAAGGGGCAAAGCTCTGTCTGGAGGAAGGGATGTGCAGTTCATCTTTACCCGGCCATGCTGCAGCACTGCTCCCGTGAGATGCTTCACTGCACGGGCAGACCAGGCTCCCACGGAGTGGGACTGTGTCCTGGTCGTGCCAAGGAGGCTGCTGCTTGCCAGAGGAGATGGCAAACGCAAGCATCCCAGGAGCAGGACCTGCATTCCCACAGCAAATGGGATACAGTGGTTTGGTGTTTATTTGTTGTTTTTTTTTTTAATGTGGAGCCATACTTTTTTTTTAAAGTAATTTGAGATCTGAATGTGATTTCTAATGTATCAAGAACATTAATATTTTAAAGCTATAACAAAGTTTTAAATTTCTACTATTTTTTTTTCATTTATTTTAACTGTTCTGTTACCTTAATTTGATGTATGTGGTTGGGGAATGTTGTTTCTCCTCTTAGCATTTGTTTCTATAACCAGAAATAAAATTATATATGAAAGAGAAACTGCCCTGACAGTGCTTGCTGCTTTTGAGTGACAGTCTTGCATCCTTCCAGTGTAGTATCATGGGATGTGTGTATGTGTGTCTAAGAGTCCTGCAGCAGTTTGTATTGTATAGTCAACCCCTCCTCACAACATGAGGGGATAGTGGGTTAGGGGTTTGTTTCTTCCTTACTTGCATTAAATACTGTAGGAGGGAAGTACGGCTGGAGACCTTGCACTGGTTTATAGTTCACAGATATCCTGCTTTTGACCCTTTGTCAGTTAGGGGGAAGCTGTTAACTCGCAGCAGAGGGAACCACCTGGATGTGTGTGTGTGAGATCCATGATGCTTCCCCTGGGGATCAGAAACCACTCCGCCAGCTCTAGCTGTCACGGTGTCATCAAGCGAAACGATTATTTTGAGAGAGAATTGAAAGAGAAACTATTTCAGTGTATTTCCTTGTAGTTTACCATAGTTTCCTTTAAGCATAGGAGGTCAGAAAAAGAGCTCTTTACCTACCTACCTTCTAGTTAGTTGTTTGTGGGGTTTTTTCCTACCTTGTTGTCCTAATGGAGTTACAAGTTAACATTCAGATTTTATTTTAACTACAAAGTCATTCTGAGCTCCAAAACTCAATAGGAGTATCTTAAGACTTCAGTTGGCATCAAGTAGCTCTATTTGACCAACTAATATTTAAAAAAAAACCCCAAACACTGAAATTGTACACAGTGTAGCAAAGATATTTGGCTAAAGCCATTTCTTTATTTGTTTGTGTCTTTTAAAATTGTGGTGTATCTGCACTAGCTCCACCTGTTCCTAGCTGGGGTGACAGGTGCTGCTGTGTCTGCAGAGGGTGAAAGGGAGGTGGTTAATTGCCAGAGCATGCTCTTAATGAACTTTTATTGCCAGGGGGACATAGAAGTACCAAAGGGCAAGGTGCCAAGTTTCCTTCTCTACCCTCTCTTCCTTCCGGGGTGCTGCAGAGGGTGGCAGTGGGAGCCTCAGGCTCGTTCCCAGTCCCAAGGAGGGACTGAGGAGTTTCTGAGGGGGAAACATTAATGTATTTTTAACCTTTTTGGAAGCTCTTTTTAACCCCTCTTGCCCCTTTTTGGAAAGCGTTGTTTTTGTTGAATGGGTTACAGGGAAAGCTCATAGGGCATCTTTTTCTTGCCACGCTCTTCAAAACCCCAACTCTGCCGAGTCTGTGCCCTGTGGTGATGTGTTCTCCAGAGGTTTGAGTCCTAAGAGCTGTTCCTCTTCATGGCACAGGGGATGGGGCCGAGCCAAGCTTCACCTCGGGCTCCTGAGGTGGAGGGTAACAGCAGCGGCAGCTCCAAGGAACAGCCCCGGGAGAGGATATTGCCGTTAGGCCTCCTCCCCTCTGCAGGCAGGATCCGTCCCGCTTTCCCCAGGGCGGGAACCGGCCGTGCCCAAGCCCCTCCGGAACTTCCCCGCCCGGCGGAACCTTCGTTCAAGTCGCCGCCGCGTCCCCCCGGAGCCGGCTCGGGCGGACCCCCCCGCCTCTGGGGGAACGCTTTGGCCGCGCACCCGGGCGGGGAGCCGCGGAGCACCCGTCATGTTGACGGCGGCGGCCGAGAGCTTCCTCAGGCAGGCGAGGTACCGGCAGGGAGGGTGCTGAGGAGCGCGGCGGAGGGCGGCAGGGCTCGCTGGGGGCCCTGCCGGAGGTACCGGGGCTGGAGGCGGCCGCCGGCGCTGCCTCCCCGGGGTGAGGGAGGTGGTGGTGGTGGTGGGTGCACCTCTCCCACCCTGGGCTTCCGAGCGGGGAGATCCCGATGTGCGCTGCTTTCCCCCGGCAGGGAGATCCAGGAGGAGGAGCTGCGGAGATTCGCCTCCCGCGTCGCCGCCCTCCTGCAGGGCCCGGAGCTGGGCCCCGAGGCCGTGGACTGTCTCCAGAGGCTGCACCTCACCATCGCCGCCACCAAGTACCCCCGCAAGTGAGTGGCCCCCTCCCTCTGACCTTTGCAAGTGGCCAAGCAGTGCTTTCCTGACAACACAAAAAAAAAAAAAAGGAAGGAGAATTAGTCTTTTAATAAAACACCGTTTAAAGCACACTGAGTTTGGCGTAAATGTAAAGCCCCTCTTTGCCTTTTTTCCTTTTGCCTACTTCCCTTTGCAGCGAGAGCACCAAGGGTTTGTGTCACTCAGCGCTCTTTCGAGCTGCACCAAGTGCCAAAATTGGGGAGTGAAGATTCTAAGATGGCATTAGGGTCGCTGTCAAGGGAGATCATCCCAAGAACACGCAGGGAATAAACGTCTGGATCTTTTTGTACCTTATGGTGACGCTTTACTTTGACTCTTGCAGGCTAGATGGCAAGTTTGTGGAACTGTTGCAGACAGTGCTGTGTTCGTCCAAGTGCCCTGAGCAGATTCAGGTGTTATGTGCTGCCATCCTGAGAGAGATGTCGCCTTGCAACGATCTGATCCTCTCCTGCGATGGGATTCAAGATACAAAGCTCTTGAGCCTGGTATCCTCTGTCCTTCTGGCCCAGGTAAATGACCTGTCAAGTTGAAAATCTTCCCATGTCAATACGGATTTGTTTTCTGATTGCTGAGCTCAAGGAGCATGAAAATCAATAGGAAAAAAAAAAGCAGAAGCATTTCCACGTTCGTTTAAGCAACCCGATTATTCTGCTTTGTGTGGGAAAAAATGTCAACTTTTTCTGTGTTTAGTATTTGATAACAAAAGACTGCTTAAGATTGTGATTTGTAGAGACCAAGGACCTCAACTCAAGCAGGCTTGTCACTAACTGGAAGGGAAAAGCAGTGCTTTAGTGCTGGCTGCTACAACAGGCTTCAAGTCAGGGCTGCTTGTGAGGATACAGACAAAGGAGAGAGCTCTTGAACATGTTACAACAGTTCATTTTCTGTTCACAAAATTCCAACTGGAGTATTGAGCTGGCAAACTGACCACATGGGGAGTAGGTATTGCTAGTGCTCTCTGCTCTAGAACTGACGGGTCACAGTGTTTAATTTGAAGGCATTCATTGTGGTTGTTCATTTCCACTTTGGGTGACAGTTGTCCACAAACCTGTTGCTCCATCAAAGTACTCTCCCCTCCTGGGATCTGTGAATTCACATCACAAGAGATGTCTGTAAAACGTGGTAAAATAGCCTGTCCTGTGAGTTCTTTTTATGTCTGATGTTGGTATTGGTGCCTGATGGAAGAGTTTGTATGGTATTGGTCTCCAGCACTAGTAGAAGATTATCTGCCTAGTTTTACCTCTGCTTTATTTTTAAGGAAAATAAGAAGGGTGAAGTGTCTGCTGTGGGGCAGCGTATTGTAAAAGCCCTTGAAAGAAGACTGCCTGAGGGTCAGAGTGCTCGGTACCTTCTTCCTGTCCTGTCAAATATCATCAGTCTTTCACCAGAATCTCTAACTGAAGGTAAATATACAGGAAGGCCTGAGATTGCCATCTGGCTGTGATCTGTATAGTGATCAGATGGCTCTCAGAAGGCTTTACCGAGGAGAAGGATTTGGAAACTGCAGTTAAAAGTGACATCTCTGCCACAAGGGAAGTGGATTTACTGGGCGAGATCTATTCCACCACTTGAAAGTGGGACTGAGCCTTCAGCTGCTTTGGCCCGTTCAGGGGGATGCAGTTTGGATTTGCATCCCAGTGACATGTACCCCAGCCTGAGGTCTCCAGGTGCAGTAGGAGTGTGAAATTGTAGTTATCCTGAAGAGCACCAGGGAAAGTGAGAGAGAGAATCAGAGACAGACCTGTCTGTCTGCTCAGGAGAACAACAAAACCAAGAAGGGTTACCCTTTCTAAGAGAGGCAGGACTGTGTGGGGAGAGGTGAACGCTGTGCCCTGGTGAGTAAACCCTAGGAGAGTATCCCAGTTTTAAACCAGTCAGGAGTTTTGTGAGCAGGAGTCTGCTTCCAGGGGTTCCCTGTGAGGTAGGAGCAAGTTCCCTGCAGTAGGCAGGAGAAGCTCTGGGGAGGAGACTGTGTGTGGACTGGCTGAGCAGGCAGGATTACCTGCCCTAACTCCTGCATGTTCTCTGAGAGGGATTTCTGCCTTTGCCTGCAGAGCTGGAGCCAGCACTGCCTGGATAGACTTGACAGTAGTTTTACACCTTCCTCCTGATAGCACCTGTGGATGGAGACAAAGGAAAAGTACCTCTTGGTTGGACTGGTACCAGAAGTCCTTGGTTCCAGCTCTCGCTCCCTGGCCTTTTGTCCGAGGAAACAGGCAAAACAATAATGAGCCTGTCCAGGTGGCTGGGAGTGAGAAGGAGAGCTCTGAAACAAGTGTGAGCAATCCTTTGGCAGTGGTACGAGGAGGAGGAACAGGTGTCCACCTCGGGGTACCAGTTTCTTTACTGCTTGCTAGATCAGAGAGATAGGGATGTAGGCTGGAGGAAAAGCACAGCCACTGAGGGGCAGCAGGAGTATGCTGGAGAAGCTGCTTCTCTGCCCAATCTAGCAACGACCCTGTGACTTTCCTTGTACAGAGCAGACCAATGTGGTCAGTAAAAAGATGGCCGACTGGTTGAGGTATGCAAGTATTCAGCAAGGAGTGGCTCAACCCTCTGGAGGCTTCTTCTCCAATCCCAGAACCAGACAGGTGAGTGCTGAGGGGAGCAGTGGGGCAGTGGCTGCGTGGTGTTTAGTTGCCAGCTGAGGTTAAACCATGACAGTTGCCAGGGTGGTCTCACAGGCACTTTTGTTAGTTACCTGCTGTTTCAGCATCTTCTGGGAAATGGTCACCTAGAAATGCTGCTGTTCTGTGTCACTTTTTGGGGGGGTAAGTGGTTAAGATGCAAAGCAAAGCAGGAGGGATGTATGGATCCAAGATTTAGTTCTGCTGTAGAGCCAGAGCTTTGGTCCTCGAAGTAGTTTTTAAGGAGAGAGTCTTTTAGTGGCCACATACATTGGAGTAAAAGCTGCTGGAAATCATTTGTGTCAGAGAGAGGGGGGAAGTTTGGAGCATTTCAGCTGGGGAAAAGGACCCAGCACAGTTGTCTTTTCTCTTTCTGGTAGCTGCCTCCCTGCAGGCCCCATAGCACATGTAAATGAGGGCTACTTGTCTCCGTGGGATCAGTGGAACTTTCCCTGCCTTCTCACTTAGCCTCTCCCTGGGGATCTGACATCTTTTCTCACAGCCTGGTCCTGTCACAGAGGTGGATGGTGCCATAGCCACAGACTTCTTCACTGTGCTCTCCGTGGGTCAGTACTACACACAGGACCAGTGGCTCAACGTCCAGGCCTTCTCCATGCTGCGGAATTGGCTCCTGTGCTACGGGGGCAAGGGGTTGAAGACCCCAAATTCAGGTACAAACTAGAGGGCTGCAGGGCAGCGTGCAAGGAATATGGGCAAGAGTTCAGAGCGCTTGGACCAGGAGCGGGGAAACTTTGGGAAGGAATATCACAGAACCTGGCTGATCCTTACTGGCCCCTTCACAAGGAGTTATTCATTCCTTGGTTTCAGACAAAACCTCTTGGGTCCCTGAGCAAAACAACCTGTGTGCTGGGGGACAGCATCTCCTTAGTGTTCTTGTAACACTCCCTTCTTCCCCAGCCTCCTTTTCTTCTCACCTGGGGACAGACAGCTCCCTTGCTGCTGCTAGGCAGCTCTGTGGGTTACACAGCCTGTGGTGTGAACTGATACGTGGTAACCTTTATTCTGTAGGTGACAAGGCAGGAATAGTCAGGTCTGTTATGTCCATGGTCTCAGCTACATCCACAGCTAGTCGCCTGCTTGCCCCAAAGGATCGTCTGCGGGAGAAAGCCTTTGAGTACTGCCAGAGGCTGGCTGAGCAGAGTCACCGGCGTGAGTCTTGCCCTGACTTCTCCTCTGGTTTCCCTCGGTAGAGTTCTTGGAAATGTTTCTGGTGCACTGCCTCTTTGGGCTGGGATCTCACTCCCTAGAGCCCGCAGTCAGGCTTTAGGCATGGGACCTGTTGCAGCTGCTGGTGCAAGTCACTGACCAGCCCTGAGCTGGGGTGTTGGGAGGGATTTGAGGGCTATGGCCACGTGCCACCTCCAACCCTTGATTTGCAGGGGCAAGGCTGTGGAGTTTGGTTCTCATTAGCCTGGAATTGGGATCAGTGTGTGTTCCCACCTGCCCTGAAATCTGTGTTGGTGCTCAAACTGACAGCCTGATGTTCCTGTTTGCACTGAAAGTTTAACTTTGATTCCTTTCTCTGGCAGGACCCCTGAAGAAAGATGATGGAGACCTGCAGAAAGCTGTACGTATGCAGAGGTGGGGCTGAAGCTCTGGGAGCTGTGGCTTCTCCCACTCTGATCTGACTCTCTGCTCTCCTGCAGTGTCTCATTGAGGCAGTGACAATCATGGACATCATCTGCAAACAGGATTCCTCCTACGTGTATCGTGCAGCCTCCTTCCTGAAAATCCTGCATGGCAGAATCTGTGGGGATGCCACTTCTGCCAGGGCACTACTGCCCATTGCCCAGTTCTTCCTGAACCATGGTAAGTCATCAGCTCCAACCCTCTCCTCCATGACACAGTTTTGCACGCTCTCAGCACAACCTTTTGCCCTGGCAGCTTGCTGACTGCCAGAGATGGTAGTTCAGCCGTGGCTGTACTCTGATTGAATGATCCCACTCCAGGAGCCCCAGGAGCTGGGGTGGCCTGTATTTTTTCCAAAAACTTAACCTAGTTGTAGCATAGCCCGTGCAGCCCTTGTTGGCAGGGCTGCTGGGTGGGCTGTGCTCAGCAACATGCTCTGTCCTCCCAGGCAAAACGGCTGCTGTGGACTCCAGTGCAATCTACAAACACTTACTCACTGATATCCCAGCTCAGCTCTTCCACAACCCATCCCTGGCCTTCGAATTTATCCAGTTCTGCAAAGACAACAGCCAGCTCTTCACTGAGGCCTCCAGCATATTCAGGCAGAGCTTCCCAAATCTCTTCAAGGTACAGCTTGCTGGAGCAGCACAGGAGAGAGCCTGCTGCCTGTTCCTTCCTGTGTCTCAGAACTTTTGGGTTGCACCCCAGAGCCCTCCGTGTGCCTCCACGGCAGTGCTAGGGAGAGCACAGACAAAAGCAAGCATGAGCTGGAGGAGGGAAGAGGGTTCTGGGTGTGATTAGCACAGCCAGTAGAGGAGACTCAGCGTTGGTGTCACTGCCAGAGGGTTGGGACGTGCAGCGAACACAGTCAGGACACAGCAGTTTGTTTCTGGAAAACTTTATGAAAGTCACAGCTTCCAGCCACTGAACCAGCTGCCAGCTGCCAGTGTTGAGCTTCCAGCAGCCTCATAGGTTTTCACCAAACCCTTGGACTTCTCTGGTTTTACTTTTCAGAAGTGACTTTCCCTTCCCTGTCCCTTTTGGTCACAGTGTGAGAACGGTCTGGGTGTGTGATGGAGTAGCAGGGACAAGGCAGCAGTTTGTGCTTGTTCCTTGCAGTTCCTGGCATGGAACAGCCCACCCCTTATTTCTGAGTTTGTGGACCTTCTCCCATTTCTGCTGGATGCGGGCACAGCCATTGAGATCTTCCATTTGCTGCTTGACCTGCCCTGTTTGACAGCAGCTCTGGACATCCAGCTGAGGTAATGGTACCTTCCTTTCCTCTCCACTTGCTAATCAGGGTCTTTACACTGACTTTAGCCTAGAACATGCTTCTCTGAGCCTCAGCTGCCCTCTGGCTGCTGTTGTTACAGAATGAGAGCCATCTGGTTGACACAAAGCTCCACAGATGTCAACCCAGTTTTCCTAGTAATGTGCTGTGCACAGGAAGAGAAGGTGACCAGCTTTTCAGTACTGGGCTGCCTTTAGGTCACAGGGAGCTCTTGTCACTCACCTCTCCAGCTCTAAATGGTCACCACGTGCTGGAGTGTCTGCCATGAGCCACCACCTCAACACGGAGTTGTGGGCTACCTGGTCCTGTCTCCCTGCTCTTTTACGGTTTTGTTCTCCTGGAGGCATATGGAGGTTTCTTCCTCCAGGAAAATGGGACAGGACTGCAGCTGGCTTTCACTGCTGCACCTCTGCTCTTCCTTGTCTTCTCTGACATTAGCAGCTCTTTCTGGAGTGCTTAGAAAAGGGAGTCATCCTAGAGGCATGATGTTGGTGGGCTTTAATGAGTGAGGGATACATAGTGTCATTTTTCCCTTTCTCAGGAGTGATACAGAAACAATTTTGCAACTACTGCCTCAGCCCATGAGGGTCTGAGCTCACAGTTCTCTGTCATTCTGGTTCTCTGGCTTCCAGAGGGCTTGAATTAGACCAACTCAATGTCTCTGTTTCCATGGAAAGCAAGTTTTTCCCTTGTTCAAGATTCCAGTTATGCCCTGGCCCATTCTCCTAACGCAGCAGGTTCTGTGTGTGCCTCCTGCTAGGTCAGCTGCTCTTCCTACCCCCGAGAGGGCTGCCAGTGACCCAGCTGTGAAGCCAGCCTCCTGTCTGGAAGCCTTTCGCCACCCCCTCTACAAGAGCATGTTCCAGTATCTTCTCCGCACCAAGGCAGCTCCGGAGGATGCCCCAGAGAGGTAGGAGTCAGCTAGAGGAGATTGCCACAGGGTTTGCTTCCACCATCCGGCTCTGGGAGGCAGCACTGGGATTGCTGGGAGAGGTGTAGCTGCTCTCAGCTGGGTTGGGGTGGATTCAGTTACCCCTCTGTGAGCTTTGCCAAGCTCTCAAAAGGCCTTGTGAGGGGACAGGGAAGGGCAGCCAGGAGAGCAGTGGGGAACAAGCCTTCAACAGTAACTTTTCTGTTACCCACAGGCTCATTCCACTTCGGCAGCTGCTGGGATCCCTGGCCAGCAGCCCAAGGGTCGTGCAGTGTGCAGAGACTGTCCCTGTCTTACTGGAGCTCTTTTTCAGGGTGGTGGCAGAGGTAGGACCTCGTGGGGGAGTTTGGCTCCCAGCCATGCCGCGAGGATCTCGTGTGAAGAGCGGCTGCAGAAGTGCAATTGTTAAGACATTGCAGCTTCAATGGAGGGGTGCATGAGGGGAGGGTCGTACGGTCTCATACTGGTGTGAACCAGTGCTGAGCTGGCTGCTTCATCTGGAGAAGCAGCAAAGCTCTGCGGTGCAGTGTCAGGCTTCAGAGGGTTGTAAAGGAGGTGGGCGAGAGCGGAACGAGTGCCTGGTACCTGCCCTCGAGGGGCACTGCTTCCCTCCTACTAGGTCAGGCTGCTTCTGTGCCAGCCTAGTCCTCTCTGGCTCGTTCGTTTGGGTTTGGGCTGCTGGAAATCACTTGTATTTGCTGAAACAAGGGCTGTTTTCCAGTTTGCAGACAGGCCACTGATAAACCAGCTGGTGGTGCTGCTGCTGCAGAGGAGTGACCAGCTCTATGAGATCCCAGCATTTAAAGATGATGTGTACAGGTGAGATGGGGCAGGAGGCCCAGTGGAGCTCCCAGTCCTGGGCAGCCCAGGAGCCTTTTCAGCTGTGGGGCCCAGTCCCTGCTGTGCCACATCTTTGGAGGGTATGAAATGGGGACTGCACCTCCAGCCCTGCTGGAAGCATCCTGAGCATACAGCTGCTGTGCCAGTGGCTGGGTGCTGCCAGCACCTCCTCAGTTTGGTGTTGACCACCTTGCCTGTGGTCTGAGCTCTGCCCATCTCTTCCCTCCAGGGTGCTGAGCTCACAGCTGGTGATGCTCTGCAAGCTGCACCCTGCGCTCATCGTGGAACTGTCTGCAGAGGTTCTGGAGTTCTCAGGAACGGTCAGCAACATCCAGAACAAGGAGGCCATCTTCACTCACATGGTAAGCAGGGCTTGCCCGCTTCTGCCACAGGTTGCTCCATCTGCAGTGAAATCTGTTGGTCACCTTCCCTTTCTTCACCTCCTCTGTCTTGGTGTTAGCTAATCTGATTTCACAGAATGGTGGGGGTTAGAAGGGACCTCTGGATATCATTGATTCCAACCCCTCTGCCAGAGCAGAATCACTCAGGGCAGGCCACACAGGAACAGAGCCAGGCAGGTTTTGAAAGTTTCTAGAGAAGCAGACTCCACAACCTCTCTGGGCAGCCTGTTCCAGTGCTCTGTCACCTTCACAGTGAAGAAGTTTTCCCTTAGGGATCTGGTATTCCCTAAAAATGATTCAATCCCTTTTCCTTCTGCTTGCCCTGAGCACATCTGCCTTTGCTTCAGGTCTGGGCTATCGGCGAGTACATGTCGGTGTCCTATGACAAGCGCTGCACTGTGGAGCAGATCAACTGGTTCTTTGAGACTCTAGAGGCCGTGCTCTTTGAAATCACCCAGCTCCGACCACTGGCCAGCACCCCCAGCTATGCACCCCGTGCCATCAGTGTCCTTATGGCCACCTTGACCAAGCTGGCAGCTCGCAGCCAGGACTTGATCCCCAGGTGAGGAGGGGTGGCGGGGAAGGGCGAAGGGCTGAAAGGGGCAGATCTCATGGGTCAGAACATGGGGGTTTCCTAGCGTTAAGTAGTCAAGCTTAGCAGCTGATGGAACCTGAAACTGAAATGGGACAGAGGAAGCAAGCTGTGGAGGAGCACAGTTTGGGGAAGCGGGATTCATCTGCTGACTTAATGCTCTGTGCATCAGGAGGAGGGGGTGGGTAGCATCTGCTGTGCACCTCCAGCAGTCTTTTGGAGTACACAGGCTTAGGCAGTGACCTTGCTGGCTGCAGAGGTCCCGGCAGCTGATATCTGTGTCCTTCTCTCCTGCAGAATGTCCATGTTCCTGTCCAAGATGAGGACATTTGTGCAGAGCCCTGCTGTCACTTCTGTTTACTGTGAGGAGGACCTTGAGGAGATCCTTATCCGGGCTACTGAGCTCATGAACCTACTGAAGATGCCAAGCGTGGCTCAGTTGGTGTTCACACCGCCGGTAGATGCGGCCAGTACCCGGTTTCAGAGGGAGGTGAATGACTCCCTCCCTTTTGCCCTGAGGATAGTCACCCGGCTCCTGGAGCCGACTCCTGGCTTCGTGACAGGGTGAGGGCATGAGGTTTCTGAGAGGCTCTGGCCTCTGTTGTCACTCTTCACCGGACACTGCTGACGCTCAAGGCCGAGGGCCTGCTCTGAACCGGGAATGAGGAACAAATGATTGTGAATGAAACAGAAAACAGGAATAAGAGCTGAGGCTGCTTTTCTGGTCTGAGCTGTTTGTATTTCTGTCTCCTAGCGCCTGTTGCTTTTTCTATCCCCTCAACTTGTCTTACCTCTCTGTGGCCAGAATGGATTGAAAATCCCAGTGGATTTGTGTGAATGCGGTGGGAGAGTGAGTGCCTGTGTTAATACCCTGCCAGCGCGCCGTGCCCCTTTGGAGACTTAATTCTTCTTCCCTCCCCTCCTCTGCCTTGTTTCTCCCTCACCACACCCTGGCCATGCACACTCTGCTTTTAATGCCTCTCTGCTTGCAGCAGATCAGCCAAGCGAAGGCCTGTGCGAGGTGGAGAAAGCAGAAGTGACTCCATTAAGCCTGCAGCGAGCCCTCGCTGCTCCTTCTGTCTTACCAGCAGAGTGAACACGTTGAGATCCAAGAGACAGCTACCAGATGGGAGCTTACAGAGATTTATTGATCCAGTTTATTGTTGACACTGAGAGCATTTCTGAATATACACCAGCCCCGTGTCAAACAGGCGCCATGCTGTGTTCTCTAGCTGCTTGGGAAGTTTATACACATTTGAGCTGTACAGTATTAACAAACAGGGGGAGTGAATACATCCTGCTGCTCCTCCCAGGAGAAGCAAGCCCTCATGCACACCACTAAATAGTTTATTTACAGCCTGCTTCAATACCTGACTGTACTGTGAGCAACCTGCAGCTCCGGGGCTGTCCCCCACTCTCAGGGGTGCCTGGAGAGCCAGGCTCAGTGGGGAGCAGAGGGTTGTGGTGGCACCGCTGGAACTTGCCAGGGCGCAGCCCCAGTGCTGCCTAGTGCAAACCAAGCCTGCCCTTAGCCCCAGCTCCCGGGCAGGGGGGGGTAAGGGGTGCATGCAGGTGTCCCAGGTGCTTTAGCAGCCCCTTTCCCACCCTACAAACCTGCTGAGCTCCATGGAGGGTGACAGGCCAACATACCTGCTTGGTTCCAATTCGAGTGAATCACCAGGAGCCCTGTGGGGCCCTGAGCCTTTGCTCGCCTGCCTGGTACAGCTGAGTCAGTGGCAGGAGGGATGCTTTGTTCCCAGTCCCTTCTGGGGCAGCACCCCAGGCCAGATGGCATGAACATGGCCTAGCAGAGAAGCAAGGCACTAGTGTCTCGGCAAAGGGGTTCTGTCCATGTTGCCCTCAAAAAGGCAGGCCAGGCTGCCTTCAAACCCAGCAGCGGAGCATTTCCCCTCGCGTGGATGATTTTGACATCTCCCTCCGTTTGCAAAGTGCAAGACTTGAGCACGGAAACCAAAACTACAGCAGTGAGGTTTTAATTAAGGCCAACCCCGTGGAGCATCCCTTTTTTTAGCATCGCAATCCTGGGAGCGCTCTCGTCGTGCGATGCTGCGTGAACGTCTGATGTGCTGCCAGAGCCTGGACCCGGCTGGTTTTAAGAGCAGGGTGTGATGTAGGGCTCTGCCTCAGGCTCTTCCAACAGGGTTCGGCTGAACCAGGTCTCGGTATCCGTCTATATGTGGAAATCAGGTCGAGTTTATCCCGATAACGTTGCTAAAAGCACGGGGAGGACTTGGCAGGCTGGAGGCTGGGCGTGCAGAGGACCCACCCGCCGCACAATGGAGCTGCCACCCCGGCTCTGCTGCCACCCCGGCTCTGCTGCCACCCCGGCTCTGCTGCCACCCTGGCTCTGCTGCCACCCTTGCAGTTGGCAGCAGACAGCAGAGCCGTTACTGGGACATTCAAGCCTAACCTTCCAAAGGAGCCTCTGCTGCCTGTCATCGCTCGCGGGCATGTCAGCTGCACGCGCTTCTGAGATGCTCTGAGCTGGGCAGGAAACAGGGTGGCCTTACAATGGCCTGGCAAAGCTGGAGGGATAGGACCAGGACACTGTGCCATGGTGTCGTTTGCCTGCCTGGGTTAGTATCAGCCAGGCCTGGGGTCTGGCATCGCACGCTGCCCGGTCCACTTAGGTTCCTGCTGGCACAAACCCATCGTTCCCATCTCACAGGGACAAGGAGCAGGCACAGAAGCCCTAACCTGGCTATAGCCCCTTGGAGGGGGCAGCAGGACTGGGGGCAGCGTGATTGTAGCCCAGCAGCAGAAAGGCACCTGGCAGGGCCTGGCACTGGGAACTTAACTCCCAGCAATGCATCCTGGCTGGAATCCTGCTCCTGGGTGCTTGTGCTGCCTTTACCAATCCCAGAGCTGGGCACCTTTTTCCAGCCTGATGTGCCAGCACCTCAGGTGGCCACTGCCCCAGCGAAGCCCAGGCCTACCCCCCCCATGCTAATCTTTAAATCCCAAAGGGTTCCAAGCTTTCTGCTTGCCAGTGTGAGAGATCCCCCAGGGCTGCCAGCCTAGAGGAACAGAGGAGTCTGCCTACAGTCCCCGTGGGGGGAGCATCCCCTTCCCGTCCCCTGCCAGAGGAGACTAAGGACCAGGAGAGCTCCCGAGAAGGATGACACAGGGTATAAGGGGAGGCTGGGCAATGGATCAGGAATGAAGGTCCCAGCCAGCGCAGTGGGAGAAGCGTGCACCACCCTTGCACGTCCTTTCCTCCGCTGCAGCGCAGGGGCGAGGTGTGGAAAAGCAAATCGAGGGCGGTTGTTGAAACCTGGTCCTCCCTCTTGCACTCCAGGTTCCTCGAGGTCAACCTTAACCAGAGCTGCACCCGCAAGCTGCTGCAGAAGGACCCTCGTACCACAAGGACTAGGAGGAAGAGGAGCTGGAACTGATTTTTTTGGCTATTTCCATGTCTGACTTGGCAACCAGAAACCGCAGCTTCTTCCCTCCGGAGCGGATGAGGTCCACTGCACTGCAGAGAGCAGAAACAGGGAGAGAGGTGAGTTCAGGCTCCCCACGGGCTGGCAACCCCCACCAACCTGCCAGGTCATGGACATTTGCAAAACACTCCGCACCTGCAAAACTCTGTCACCCTCTGCTCTGTGACTGCTCAGCATTATGAGCAGGGGCTGTGCGTGTTTCTATGATTCTCTTGTGCCTGTAGCTTTATGGAGAGCCAAGTCTCAACCCAAGTGCTGCCAGTATGAGGGCAAACATGCCCTGAGCTGCTCTGCCATGTGGCACCTGGGCTCTGCCTCGGACAGGCAGGGAGGGTGTGAGCTGCCCCGTCCCGCCACCTCTGAGGGAATGCCTGGGATGGGGCTGGAGCAGCTCTGCACTGCTGAGATCCACCTCTGGAGCTCTCATTTCCTTCCCAAATGTGCTCTCCAGCTGTTGCTCCCTGATCCCTTTTCCAAACTCCCCAAACAGCTGCCTTTCCCTCTTTCCAGCATCCTGCATAGGTCGCTTCCCTCTCTGTGGCTTGCACACACCACAGCATCCTCTGTGTGGTGGCTGGGACCGTAGCACCAGCGACTTGGAGACTCCTGTTCAGCTCTTCGCTGCAAAGCAGCTGAAAACCTGAACTTGAGCAGTAACCCCCCCCCCAGTGCCTGTACTGGACCAGGCCCCCCAGTACGGTGCGACTCACCTTTGATAGTCTGCCCCGATGAGACTGGTGCCGTTGACGGCCAGGATGCGGTCCCCGATGGAGAGCCTGCCATCGGCAGCCGCGGGGCTGTCCTCGATCAGCGTGCGGATGTAGATCCCCGGGGAGCAGAGAGGAGTGTGCTGGTGGTGGGGAAAGGTGGTGAGCGACCAGCCAGGGCAGAGGGGACACAAAAGGTCTGCGGTCCCAAAGGGCCCCAGGCAGGGTGACTCTCCCCTGTAGCTTGCAGCCACATAGGTGCCCGATGCTGGGTGGGAACGTGATGGATGGGTGCTGGGGACGGTGTCACTAACAGTTCAGTTTAATATCAATTTATACCCAGAAAGGGGAGGTGGGGGAACTCTTGTCTTGTTCAATTTAATTAAGAGTAAAGCATCGTTATCCTGCAGCGGTCTTGAGCTCTTTGCTCAAGGGCCATCCCAGCAGCTCAGTGATGCCCTGTTTCCTACTGACTAATGCACAGCCAGGAAAGGCCACTTACTAAGATGATCCACTGCACTAAGCCAGATTGAAACACCACCTTATGCAATGAGTGCCAGAGCAGTTCTGGCACCCTGTGAGCCTCCCTGCTCCCCTCTGTTTCCCCTGCTGCCCGCTCCAGGGTGGAGGAAAGACCTCAGCTGAGTCATTTTCCTTCCACAACAGTGCTGGGCCTGTTTGCTCTCTCCAACTGCAGGACAGCTGTGATGGACTTTGTGTGCAAGGCACAGCAACCTAGGAGCAGAGATCTGCTCCTCCCGAGAGATGACTCTGTGCCTCATTGTCCCTAGGAGAAGCAGCCTGGCTCCTGTGGGGAAGTCATTAGCTTCTTTGCTGGCTTTTCTTGGTGTTTGAAACACATTCCCTGTGTCCCACTCCAGTTCTTCAGAGGGGCATCAGCCCCATCCCGCGATCGGTGAGAACTCACCAAGCCGTCAATCAGCCCCATCCCCAGCCCGATGGGTCCTCTCTCCAGCTCCACCACAAAGACGTAGCAGAAGTCATCGGTGGCAGAGCTGCGGCTGGAAGACTCTGGTGTGGGGTAGTCATAGGGGGTCGGTGAGCATCCTGGCAGCGGAGAGACTGTCTTACCGCTCTGGCATCCAAACCCAGCCTCACAATCTCCCACAGAAAGCTGCCCCCCTTCCCCTCCCCCCCCAAACCCTCTCAAAGCTGCCCTTGGTAGCGCCAGGGCTGGTTCTCTGCCAGGGTAGGAGCTGCATGAGATGCTTCATTTGCTCTCACCTGCCCTGTCCAAGAACTAAATCCCTGCAGGAACCGTGTGTGTGTGTGTGCACTGTGCAGGAGAATGGCAGCAAACACCCTCATGCCCCAATCCTGCACCCCCAAGCAGGGCAGTGACAGCTCTCTACAGTACCTTCAGGAGTGCTGCCTTTGGTGCCGTTCATCCCGTTCCTCCGGGGGTCCTGCAGCCCCTTGCCAGTGCCCTGCGGGGACTCGGGGCTCCCAGAGTCGAAGTTGAGGGGGGTGGTGGGTGGTGTCAGCAGGCAGGAGGGGTCTGTGGGTGCCGTGCCAGCCTTGGGGGCCGGACCCCTGCCCAGCTGCAGCTGCTTGAGCTTCTCCTGGAGCTGGGGCTCATCGGTGGGGTGCTCGCAGGGGCAGCCATTGGTGGTCAGGCAGAGCGGGGGGCTCCCCTCAGGCTCGGCACAGCCCCCCAGGGAGCAGTAGTTCTCCTGGGTGATGGTGCTCCCCAGGGCAGCAACCGGGTTCTCGCTCACCTCCAGGACATCTGCCGTCGTGGGTACCTCTTTCTTAAGAAGGAGAAAAATGCTCTATGGGACCCCCAGTGTGTGATTTTTCTCACCGTACACCCTGTCTGCTTTGCAGGCAGGATGGCTGCTGGCTCCAGCAAAGACACTTCCAGGCTTTTGGCTTACCAGCACAGCTCCTGCGGCCCAGTTCTGTGGCCATGGCCATGCTGGGAGCACTCACAACCAGCCAGGAGAGGACTCCTGGTCGTGTCCCTGCTGGGGGATCTTATTGGAGGGTGCACTGGGGGAGCACGGCTCCCGCTGTGGCCCCAGAGCTGGATGATGGGTGCCTTTGGGTGCTGCAGCCAATGGTGACAGGGCAGGAGAGAAGAAGGGGACCTGCTGGAGGGACGTCCTCCACAGAGAGCTGGAGATGAATGGCAGTTGAGCTTAGCACCTGCAGCACGTCTTGCTTTCCCTGTGCTTTATAAGCATTAGCTAATTAGTGCTTTTGTGCAAAGTGGGGACAGGCAGGGTGCAGGACAGGGAGGATGGGGGAATGCGCAGTGAGAAGGGGAGCGATGCCTGCAGACATCGCCCCCCCTTCCTCCCTCCTCCTCACTAACAAGATTGCTGGGACCAGCTTGTCCTTCCAGCTCACCTTCCTACACCCCCAGGGCTGGGGGATTAGCAGCACTAATCCTTCCAGCAGCTCTACCTAAGGGCATTGCTGCAGCTGCAGGCGAGGGCAGTGAGCCCTTGGTATTGGGCTGAGAAGAGTGTCTAGAGTGACCCAAGACTCTCCCACCCACCCAGGAGAGGAGCATCCCCTCATGGGGTTCAGGCTACCTTTGGGGGTGCTGAGCCTGGCCCCTCGCTGGTGTGGGGGCTCTTGCTCTGCAGGCTCCAGAGAAAGTGGCGGACGTAGAGGAGGTGCCGGTAGATGTTGTCGTCCAACGTCTCCACCTCCAGATCCACTTTGAAGCCCCCACTGGGCAGGATGATGGGGGGGTGGTTGTCAAAGGACTCCAGCATCTCATCTGCAAGGTGGAGGGAGGGAGGCTAGCACTGGCCCGGGCTGCACCCTGCTCCTGCCTCACAGTTCTCGGCCATGTGCAGTCTCCCAGAGAGGATCAGGGACACGGTGAGCTGTGGGGCAGCAGCATCCCTCACTTGGGAATGCAGAAAGAGCCCCAAGCCCTTCCGAGTCCTCTTTGCATCCTCTGAAGTATTCAAACTGGGGGGCTATGGTTATTCTTGGTCACTGCAGGAGCCCCAGGGAGGGGAAGGGAACTGCCCGTTTGGTTTGTACATAAAAACCTTGGAGGGAACCTGCAGGTGACCGGAGCGCAGTGACCCAAGCGGCGCTGAGCGCGAAGCCAGGGGCTCACCTGGCTGGAAGGTGGCCGGGCCCTCATCCTCACTGGGCTGCCACGCTGTGATGCAGCCCATATCCATCACTGCCTGGCACTGGCTTAGCACTCGGTGGAGCTGTGCAGGGCTCAGCGCTGGGAACTCGGCTCGCAGGGACTGCCAGGTCATCTGAGCAAGGAGACAGAGCACAGGGTCAATGGCAGAGGTGAGGGGCAGGGGCTTGCAAGGGGGATGGGAGGGGAGAGGCAGGGCAAGGTGGAGTGAATCTGAACATCCCTTCCTTGGTCCTGCCCACCCATGAACCCACCATCCCAGATAGGGGCAGCTGGTGACAGGTTGCAGAAGAGGGGATGTATCACTGCAGGGAACCCCAAACCCCAAGCGAGGTCTCTCCTGCCCGTGCCCATCCCGATGCCGTGAGCCCCTGGTTGGTCATCCCTCACCTGGACCAGCTGGGAGCCCGGCATGGCCAGCAGGTTGGCCACGCTGGCGAGTTTGGCGAAGAACTGCTGGGCAAGCTGCTCGAAGCCAGCACTGCACAGCCACTCCAGGAGCAGCCGGACACTGGCCCGCAGCTTCACCCCCTGTGACCAGTGGAAGCAGCTGAGAGAGGAACCTGTGGAGGTAGAGCATCCATCAGCATGTGTCGGGGACCAGCGCACGCACCCCACCCCTGCTTTCTGCTGGAGTCCAGACCCTGTCTCAGGAGTAGAGCTGCCCTAGAGAAGTAAAATAAATCCAGGTTAATGTCTCCAGCATCCTATAGCTTTAATTCCTGGTGGTGGCTGAACCTCACCTGGCACTAACAGCAAGTAATGGGGCTGCTGTGCTAACAAGGGCTAACGAGCACCTCAGTTACAAAGCAGGCTGTAGTTTATTAATGAATTTCTCCTCCAAACTGTTTCCAGCCTCCTCTGCTCAGGCTCATAAGGGCAGTGCTCCTGCAGGATGTGAGCATGGGGCATCTGTTGTGTTAGACACCTCTTGGGAATGGGAATTCTGGAGACAGCAGCTGGGTCTCTGCTTGGCCTCCCTGTAATGGTGCTGAGACATGCCTGACTCCAGCTCCCCCAAGCTGCTTGAAGCCCCTCAGTGGCACCGGGATGGACCGGAGGGTCTCCTAAAAAGCCAGTCTGCTCCAGGTTACCCAGTCCAGACTGGGTGTTCAAGGACTGACCCTTATCCAGGAGCTGGTTGAAGAGCAGCGTGTTGGAGAAGAAGAAGAGGTAGGCGAACATCTGGGAGGTGATCTCTGGGTGCACTTCATACTGGCGGAGCAGGTCCAGCACTGCCTGGTAGATGAGCACGACCCTGCGGAGCTCCTCAGGCAGCGGCAGGGACGGCCGCCAGCCCTCCCGACACTCGTTCTGGAAGGGGTTGCACTCCAGCAGGGCAGGGAGTGACACGTACAGACACTGCAGAGAGACCGGCAACTTCACAGCAGACTAATCTTGTTGGGTTTTTTTTTTTCTTGCATGAGCCAAACCCTTCCGACCCCCACAAGCTGAGCAAACCCTGCTGGTGCTGCTCTGGCAAGGGGCTGATCTGCTTCCCCCCCCACCCCCCCCCCGCCAGGCGGCCCGGTGGTGTGGCAGAGAGTAAAAGAAAAACGAAAAAAAAAGAAACCTGCTACGTTTTTGCGCGGGGGGGTGCGGCGG
>WTSP01019198.1:32859-46278 GCA_025331215.1 Actenoides lindsayi | reverse complement strand
GAATAAGGTTGGACTTGATGATCTTGAAGGTCTCTTCCAGCTGAAACTATTCTATGATTCTATGATTCTAAGACTATAATTATGTATTTCAGATTATTGTGTTTATATAGTAATGAGACTAGCCTGAATTCTTGCAGCTTTGGGAAAGTTTTTCAAAATACACTTTGTAACAGTGACAGGCAGATTGTTCTTGATATGTCTTTTATGTATTTTAAGGAATGTTTAGATTTCTGACCTCAGCTGACTGATTTGGTAGAGATTGGTATAGCAATAAAGTCATTGTAATAAGCCTTTTTTACTTCTGAGGATTCACAGACATTTTAATAAAAGAAACTATAGCTTAGGCATCTCCACTGTGTTAGAGGGAGAAAACAAGTTTTTTCAGGAAAAATGAAGTGTGGTCATGCAATAGCAGAGCATTCAGATTTCCTTTCAGAAAAGAAAAGAAATAAAAGCTTCTAAGTGGTGAAAGGGAACAGCTGGACATTTTCTCAGACATGCAGATATGCAAAGGATGTTGATGATGCCATGAAATATCTGCATATCTCCAGACAGGAACTTTTGTATCATAATTTATTCAGCAGATATTGAAATAAATCATTCCTGGAAGAAAAGCCCTCATAAGTGTCAGGACTTCCTTAAAAAGGGGAATAAAAACTCAATTGCTACAAGTTGTACTTTCTAAGAGATCTATCAACCTAACCTAGACTTTTTTGACAGATATGGAAACAAGCCAAGATTATAGGAAACATTGGTATTGTGCTGGGGGCAACCATTGCCTGCCAGATGTATTGCATATACTCTGCTGTGTGCAAGGGGTAATATGTCTATACAACATATCCAAACAAGGGAAAAAAAAATATTTATGGGAAAGTGTACTAACATCTCATTGTCCATGGCTGAAACATACAGTGTCAATACATATTCCTAGCAAATGAAAGCAAGGGACATAAATGGTTATCCCCATAGTGATTCAGTAGTTCAAAGGCATTAATCAGTACTACAAGTCTGCTGGAAAGAGAGTGACTGGGGGATCCATTCATCTCAGTTCCCCGTGGTTACCATCTGATAGTAAATTGCATCCACTACTACCTGTATGGAGAACCCTGACAACTGGAGGGGAATTTGAGTTATCTGAACCATTCATCTCCCTGTATGTCACAAGGATGAAGATTTACATTTGAAATAGTATTTGGTTTATAACCTTGCAGAAATGCACAAGAGAAATAAATGTCTCTTATCTGCATGTCTGGCCAGTTTTGAGTTCCTGCAGAAATGTTGCCACATAAGGAACCCCTCTGAGGTACTTAGATATCAGTGTGATTAGCCTGGTAGACAGACCTCTATATTGGGGAAGCAAGGTCGGTGCTCCTGGGACAACAGCAGACATAAAGATTCAGTAATAATATCTTATTATTCTATCAAATGATGTCTGCAGAACACTTTAAAATCATTATGTGAAGGACAAAGGATGTTATATGTGTAGAAGGGTAAAGGCTGGCATTTCTACAGTGCATTTAATTAACAGAATTCCACACAAGTCTGGCCTTGGGAAGAAAAATAATCTACGGTTGCACACTGGGAACATTGAGCTTCCATAATAAACACAGAGGGAACCCCTGTTCTACTTAATCAAGGCTATTGTTTTGTTGGTGCCATGTCCTCAAAGACCTAGAGGGTAAAAGTCCTTCTGTAGAAGTGAAATCTGATTTGCTTACTGCAAGGAGAAGGTTGATGGACTCAAGAAAGAGCAGCAGTAATTTATAATTTTTATTAATGATGTTTCTCAAGCTGTTGGAGCTTTTGACATACCTGAATTTCAGTGAGGAGACAGAATATATCTAGGTAGGAATATTTTCCCCAAGCCAGTACAAGCGTTGTTCACGGGAAGAGTTGTGGTTCCTCTTGTTAAGGAGTGGTCAAATGAGCACTAGCTAGCTCATTACTTATTTCTTCCTACTAAGAAACTGACATTTTCTTCTACTGCTGGCAGTGCTTTAAGGTACCCAGACTACAAAATTAATGCACCACAAAATAAAGCCACTTATTGTTGCTTCCATGTCAGGGTTCACCCCTATTGTCATGGAAAAGGGACACAGAAGATGATCAGAAATGATCATCCAACAATGCACTTAGTTCACATATTGTATCACACATAGTTTGTTCTCTCTATGATCACGTCTCGGTTTTGAATCCTGCTCTGCAGCAGAAAATTAAGGGCAGTAATGTGGCCTACAGTGGAGACCACAGGACTGAGATATTATAAAATAATCTTACATCTACTCTGGATTTACAAGGATTCAACAGATTATATCAGCCTATCTTGCCCACTTATACAATTAAATTAAAGAGATTGTCCAATATTCATAATGTACATTAAGATACACAGAATAAAAATACTCAGTCATTGCATGAGGGATTTTTGTTGCATTATCTTTTTTTGTTTGTTTGTTTTCCTTTATTGATACTCTTCTTTGAGAAAAAGTGGGCCTAGAATGGGAGTAAGTGAAATATTCAGACCCTTGAAACCTCCACTACATAAATTAATTTCCAGCACCTTGTCCTTTAGTTGAAAATAAAGTACAATATCTGTTTCATTAGACATGGATCATTTCTACAGTAAACGTTTGGCATTGCTGCATGATGGTTTATCAGAAGGATTTGGAAAAGGCATAGAATATCCAAAAAATGGCAAATAAAGCTGATTGTTTTTTTAGAGGTGGGACAAAAATAACGAAGAGGATATTTGGTGATGTGCATAGTAAAATTTTTCCTGAGATATAAACCTGTTCGGATAAGTACATTATGTGGAGTGACACATAGAGCTCTCACAGAAAATAAAAATATATTTAGAAATAGAATATTTATAATGGAATTAACAAAACTGTTATGATAAAGCTATGATAGCTTCAGGTTTGAAGTCACTATATTTGACAGACTATGAGAGAATAAATTGGATAATAGGTGCAAAGTGGTTAAAAAGTAAATACTGCCAAACAATTTTTTAAAAACTTTTTCCACCTGAAGGTGATCAGATATTTGTCCAGGGAAGTTGGACAACCTCTGTCCTTGGTGACTCTCAAATAGTAGGACAAGATCTTGAACCACCCAGTCCAACTGGACTGACTTTTGAGATAGAGATTTGACTACAGATCTTCAGTGGTCCTGGTCAAAGCTGAATTATTTTGTGATTCTAAGAAGGGAGTTGATCAAAGAAGAAAATTCAAAGACAAATGTGGAAAGTGCATCTTTTTCATTATCCAAAGGCATCTCTATAGCTACATGTGTCTTAGTGGGACAAGGAGTTTTTCTGTTTATCTTCTTCTCTGAGGGAAGGACAAGTCCACCTTCTCTGACAGCTCTTGGAAACAGTGTGAGGAGAGGTTGGCTGATTTTGCTGACAGTTACATTTATCTTCAGCTAAATGTTAGCTGAAGTTTTCTTTCTCCATGTCATCACTTCTATAGTGGGGATTTAGCACTGCCTATTCTGCACTAGATATCTTCATGCAAAGAATTGGAATGAGATTCCTGGCTGGATGCTTTTCCTTCCTTCTAAGTTCCCTTCATACATAATGCCATTGCAGTTGATATACATAAACAGTAAAGCAAACTGTTATCAGCCACTTAAGAATATCCCTGCCAAGGAGGAGGCTAATCCTTCTGGGTCCTTGATTTAGGTTGCTCATAACAGCAATATGATGGACGCCATAGCCAAATCCAAACTGCCTGAGAGGTCAAGATATGGACCAGGTAGCTTCTTCCATTATTGAATTTTCCTACTCAAAGTGCATCGTGATTTGCTTCAATCCAAAGCCGGGCTGCCAGACAACAGATAGGCCATATGGACAATACTGACAAACTCATTGGGATTCACCTGTCATCTGCTCACAACTTTCTCATCTTCACTCAGTTCCATTCCTTTATCCTTGTTTGCTTTTCCTACCTGTGGCATGGCCAGAGGATGTACATTTTTCTTGTCTGCTTGTTTCTGTACTACAAGAAAGCAGAATTGTAGGCAGGAAATTAGCACTGTGTGTATCATGGCAGAGGTTTGAGAAAAGGCTCCAGAAGATTGACTATATCTATCCTATCCTCACAGGTAACTCTGTACTGTACCAGAACAGCAATTTCAAGCTCTTTAACCCTCAGAACAGTAGGATTCCTGTAGTTTAATTTCTCCTCAGGTTGTACTGAAGTTGGATCTAGATAGACAGATTGGTCTTCTCTTAGCCACTTCTCTGAAGATAACTGCACACTATGTTGTCCTCTATGTATCTAGATCTGTACTATTTTTGGTGTATCCAACTACTGTGGTTTTGCGAGATGCTCCTTAAAAAGTTTTCTTCTGCATCTTCAAATCCATATCTGTTGCATGAGTCCTGGGTCACTATATTTTGGCAAAATGTCCACAAACTTAGGGTGAAGGATGTTTGTGGCAAAGGACCATCTGAGACACAATATTCTGCTGTGACAACTTCCATTGCTTTTGATGGCCATCAGCTGAGAGGAGTGATTTGAAGTTTCATGCCATTGGAAATAGGTAAGGAAATTTCCACAGTGAGAAAGCTCACTGTGGAGCTTGTGAAATAGATTTTTAAGCAGTTTTCTGAGCATCCTCCCTCCCTACCTGTGTGGCCTAGATAGCACAAACCTCAATGTATCAGCAGATAAACGAATTATGTATTTTAAGCTGGTCCTTAAAAATGCACCCAGCCCTGTACTCTTTACTTTACCTTACTCTTTACATATAATAAGGATTCACGACCTTTCCACCTGCCTCTTATCTTCCTATTGCAGATAGGGAAAGAGACCTCCTGCCATGAGAAGGTGAATTGTGAATTTGGTACGTGATCTGCAGGACAGAAACAGTTAATTCTCTGAATGCATTCTTTTCAATAAAGATTGCTTTTGAAAACAGAATTTAATGAAATCCAGCATCCTTTTCATAAAATATTTGAAGGAACTCTTGTTCGATAGCACTTGTCAATCAATCCTTTGGTATTGTTACTTTTTTTTCCTTCCCCTCTCCCTCCCCCTTCTTTTTTTTTTTTTTTTTAATTGACATCTGTCTGGAAGGACACAAACAAATCCCAAGCTGGTATCTTAACTAGGATATTGTGGAATTGTTCTTTTTCAATCCTTGAACTTCTCTACTGATAAAAAGAAATAAATTGCAAAGTCTATATTGACAGGTGCAAGTGGCAAAAGCATGAGGAAAACTTCAAAAAGCAAAAACATCCTTGAGTATATTGAGAAGATGCTTTTGAAATCGTATTTGCCATTTTACTATTGAGTTGTCAAAATATATGAAAGATTCTGAAAACTCTAAAACCTTCAGACAATTAATTTGCCTTTTCCCTAGAGTAAGTCAAATTCAAAATAAGCAGATATTTAACTTTTGACCATTAGCTTTTCCCTTTCTGTTAAAAAGTGGCTATTACTAGCAGTTTCCAAAGATTTAATAAAACTTTTTAGTTATACACTTACTAATTTTAAAACATCGGGATTAGAATATGTATAGAATTCTGTAGCAATATTTCCTACTGACTTTGTCATTCATTTCCATTTCGCTGTATTGTGGTGTTCCTGTAAACAAGCGTAATGCATTTATGGTTTAATTATCTGGTACTTCTTACAAATCATCATACTCTGTTAACCTCACACTACTACATACTCGGCATCAGCTGCTATTTAGAACCATTGGTACACAACTTAAACAGAAGTTCATAAAAGTTCAGCTTAAGTACGTCAAGCAGGCTGTTGTAACAATAGGTGAATGTATGAGTATGTCCAAAGGATTGCTGAGTATCTTCTCTAGCAGAATAATTATTATGCACAAGAAAACAATTTTCTTACCAGCCTGTGCAACAATATATTTTTATGATGGCATTTTCTATCACTAGTCAGGTGAGATAGAAGGATTCATTTTACATTGAAGCATTACAGCCTGCCAGATTAATAAACCATATTTATGAAATAATAATAGCTGTGTTTTTTAACTCAGGAGATTGAACACTGATATTGAACAGGTGTCTTTATTCAGGATCTGTGTAGTGATATATGGCATGGTTTTTGCTGTGATATCGATGTACAGGGAGCCAGACTGAAGTGTGGGGTCAGAATACATAAAGCTGCATGTTTCTAGTGTAATGTAAAGTTGCACATCAGAGCATGGATAGATATTTTGCTGGGAGATTCTTAAGTTTTGAGATCTGGGTTTTCTCTTCCCCTTGTTCATGAGTGGAGATGTGAATGAAAGTGAAGTCTTCAGAAGGTCTTTAAAAACAAACACAAATACATAGAAGTGCACAAAAATCAAGAACACTGAAAAGCTTTAAATTTCGTCACCTTTAAGCATGAGCAGGGATGGTTAACTAGACATCATCAATCTCTCTTTTGCTCAAGAGGGTTAAGGAGGAAATTCCACAGGAAAAAAAAAAAAAAAAAGCTGACTTGAGTCACAGTTTGTGACAAAATATTAAAAAAGAAATTACTTGTATCAAAATGAAAACTAGAACACCTTTTTTTCTAACAGTCACTCACATGTTCAACTTTTTCATACCAAGATGGAATTGAGACTAATGTGTTCACAGTGGCCATAACAAGTCCTGCTGATTTTTAGGCTTTGTTGAAAAATAAATGGATTATTCTTTAGTAGTTTGAGCATGAAAACATCTGGACAAGACCAAGGTTAGTGCATCTTGACTGAGGACTTCACTGCACTTCAAAAGTGTGGTGCTTCCATTGTACTACTGCAGATGAAGACATGCATCTCTTCCTAATAGGAATAATTGTCTACAGCATAAATATGCCTTATGCCATTGCTGCTGCTCTTTCCCTGCTGTAAGGCAAGTAAGGTGCAGAGTGTTGTGACACTTTTAAAGGAGTTTAATTGAAAACTGGGTTCTCTGTAAGTATAACCATACAGATAAATAACTGCCCTTAAAATTGACCAAGGTAAAGAAATGTGGCCTTGTATTCTAAAAGCCTGAAACAATGTTTCTGCATCATGCAGAAAAGCAGTGATGGGAATACACATCCCTGTCATCTCACCAGGGCACTTCAACTCCACATCCATTTTATAATAATTTAAATCCACAATTGTCTAATTATTTTAGGAAAAAAAACCCAAAAAAACAAGCAAAAAAAAAAAACCAGCCAGTTTTTTCAGCATTCAGGATAAATATTTGGGCTGCAGTGAAACACCACTGTCTGGAGGTCTCCTAGAAGACACCTTGAGAGACTAATATGCTTTCAACAAGACATTTCTTTCATCATGGAAATACATATAGCCACACATTTTTTCTGCTGTTAAGGAGAGCGCCACAGGACAAAGTGGCCTTGGGATTTGATTGGTTGCAAGCCATCACAAATCTGAATCTGAATTAGTATTTAATTGCATCAAACCACTGCCTGGGCAGGCCTATCAGCAGGTTTGGTTTTATTTCATCAAGCTTCATATATTAGTACTGCTGACAGGCAAGGAACAAAATGAAAGGCACCAGATCCTCAGCACTGCTGGCCACCAGAAAATGAGGAAAGGAGACCTGGAAGAGTTTAATTTATAAAATTAAAGATGAAAAAAATCTATTTGAGCAGGAAGAACAGCACAGAAAAGGGTGAGAGAGAAGGCAGTGAACAAACAAAAGAAGGAAACAGCAAGGAGAGTAAGCCCAGTGCTTAAATGTGAGAGATATAAGGGGCTGCTAGGTACTGTGAGAGCCTAGCTGTGAGGGATGAAGGAAAAGAGCAGCTCGATACCTCCCCACATACTTCAGCTGCTTTTTACTTTGTAAATACACAGATTATGCCAAAATAAACCAATGGACCACCTACTTTCACCTTTTGCATAACAAGATCTCATTGGTTAAACTGTGTTAAGCCTGGCAGTTCGGTCATTGACCTTTTCTCCCAGTCACTATCTCATCACCACACTTTGAAGACAACATATTGCTCCTTGGCTTGCCCTCAGTCCTTCCTTTAGCAGCACTGGTGATAGAAACTGATTCCTGAGGAAATACTATTAATGCTGTGGGAGAGATGTTCAGGGTGATGGCTAACTTGGTTTCTGTTGCTGCCTCTTCATTCTCAAGTATGAACAATTTTGTTGATCAAAATGAGTAACAGGCCAGCACAAGAGAATATCAACAAATCAGAGGCTTCTCCACCACAGACTAGAACCAAGCAGACTCTACTTGATCTCATTATTCCAATCACACCTTCATTAAACACTGAGAGATTCATTCTCAAAGGTGATCTGGCCAGGACAATTAAGAAAATTAGGGTCATTTGAGATGTTTGATTTAAAGAGATGTTTGATGAGACAGACTGAAACCCTGTAACTGAGCAACCTTGAACTCAAGATCAGAGTCTTAATTTCATACATTGGTCTTATTATTCTTATCAGTAGAAAAGCTTATGTACAAGCATATTTAGGTTTAGTGGATCTTCTATGAATATAATCTCATGGTGAGTCTGTCCAAGATTCTTTAAAAAGAGGGGGTTGGTTTGTTGTTTTTTTGTTGTTTTGATTATTTTTGTTAAGTGTTGCCTTTATTTTTATGAAATATCTGCCTTAGAACTTGAATACTAAAGAATTTTGAATGATTGCATTTGCTTGCTTAGGCCACAAGGAGTATCTGCAAGAGCACTCCAGTTTTCCTCAAAAACTCTCAGTGACAAAATAACTGCCAAAAATTTTGCTGGATGGATTGCAGAGAAGGAATTTAGCTTTAAAAAGGCAAGTAAAATGAAACTTGCAGCTCTGGGAAGAATGCCAATCTTTAGTATTAATTATAATTCCATTGTTTTTAATTCACTTATAATTACATAAGTTGATTTTTCTTTATTGTTGCTAATTAACAAATGTTTAATTGATTTAGCAATTTAGTAATATTCTTGGTGACAAAATATTTAAAAGAAGATGCAGTGTAGAGTGTAGAGAATGGTGTTAAGGGATTTTGAAAGACTTTTTTTTTCAAACTGTAGTTACTGAATGCAAACTAGCACTTACGATCTACAAAACCCCCTTGTTTTTATCAAAGCTACGACTTGAAAAATAACTACAAGTTTATTATTTTATCTATCCCAACTATAGTAAGTTGTAAGTAATAAATTAAATTAAAAAGCCTATATAAAAATCCCACAACTCCAAGTGACCCAGACAATTAGATCAGCAACCTAATCTAATGGTTTCATAATTTCAAAGATTTTTGAGGTCAGAGAAACCATTAACTCTACCACTTTGACCTCCCATATAATGGGGGTGATGGAATCTCACTCGTTCCCAGTTGGAGCCTAGCAACTTCTCTGTGGACAACTCTTATCTTCCAGAGACGCACTAAGCACATTCAGAGATAGAGATCCCACCACGTCCATCGCAACTCTGCTTAAGTGGTTAAGTGCATTCACTGTTAAGCATCTGTACTTTTTTTTTCTGGTGTGAATTTGTTTAGCTTTACCTTTCAATCCTTGTTGTGTTCCTTTCAATACTAAATAGAGTGTGCTCTGGTGTCTGTCTCCTCCTCTTGGATTTATTTGTGCACCTGAACAAATTTTACTCTTCACAGTCTTTACTAGTGCTTTTACTTTTCTTCACATTTAATTTACCTGGGATAGGGGAAGTTAATTGATAAATTCCTCTATTGATTTGAATCTGCTCCTCATTTTCTAGTACAACAATGTCTGGCAAATTCTTAGTACTTTATTTTTTTTTCAGCATTTTTCTTTTTCCTAACATGGGAAAACCTTTTCAGTTTCTCCCTGCACTACTCTTTTCTTTACTAACAGCTGATGTTTAATTTTGAACTGCTGGACAACATCTCTATAAAGTTAAAACAAGACCCTTCATTGTGATGCTGTTACAAACAAAAGCCTGTCATTTTAAAAAGATATATTTACGTATCACCTGTTTTACTCCTGCAACTGCTGATAATAAGCAGATGGGAAGGAACTTACTTTAGCTAACTTTTACCTTCAGCCCAAATGTTTCCCATTATTGTCTAGCTACTGATCCTATGTGAAAAGAATTCTTTTCTGGTATTTCTGTGTTAGAATCACAAAAGCCATGATTTAATAGATGCACTTATAGCACATTATACCTTACAGGCATCTTTTCAAAGATTTCAAAGCCACATCTTGACAGTTTCATTTTTTAAAGAGAGGCCTTCTTTCTAACTTAAGAAATGAGGGAAGAAAGTGTAACTTCAAAGTGTTGGTGAAATAATATGAATTATCCAAATGTACTTGTAAAGTTGTTTCCAGTTACATTAGTAGTAATTCAAGACTGACAGCTGATTCCCCCTTTCCCATTTCCAATTTAAACAGGTATCCTTTGGAGTTGTTCTACACCACATTGCTACTCTAGAATAAATCAGTTCATCCAACTGTATTTTCTAAAAAAAAATGGAAGCAAAACAAGAAACAATACAGAAAAAATACTAGTTACTATTTTAAGTAGTTATACTTCCAGTTCTTTTATCTAAAGAGCTCAACTAATAATTAACACAAGTGGTATTAAAGAAATCTATGAAAATTTAAATCAGAACATCAAGACCTATATGTCTTCCAATACAAGGTTGAAAATCTACCTGTAATTTATATATAAGCTATTATAGGCAGAAATGATACTGTTTCCTTCTATGCAATATGGCAAAATAAGATAAAGTAATAGGAGATATTAATATTTAAATATCTAATCATGTATTATTAATAGCATTAGAAATGGCATTAATTAAGACCTTTACATACCTTTTCCCATCCCCTCTCTATGTTGTTGTCCAGACTAATCATGTAACCTTACTATACCATTGACCTTCGACCAGAGGTGTAATTATTATTAATTATTATTCTTACTGCTTGCACTGGGACACTAAACTTCCCCTTCAGCACTGCCTTCAGAGTTGAAGAAATTTAAACTATTGCAGATGAACCTATGGACCCTTGTAGTTTGGGTTTTTTTGCTTTTATTCTCTTTTTTCTTCCTTGAGTATTAATTTTTTCCCTCTTCATATGTTTGATTTTTCCTCCTTCTTGTCTTATGACAACAAGGGTGGATTTATAAGAGGGGGAATTAAAGATTTCTTGTGAAGAGGACACTAAAGACTAAGACACATTATCTGCAGTGTTTGTTGAGTTTATATCATTATGAGAGCAATTTAAACAAACATCTGTCAGGCATGACCTCCCTGTAGCTAAGCCTGCCATGGGACAAGGGGATGTACTAGATGACCTCTGAGTTTTTTTATGGCCCTAAGTTTCTGTGGAGGCAGTAAAGTAGGCTGGGGGCACCCCCATGTATGGTTACGACCTGGCCTGGCCTGGGCACATGCTCACGTGCCTTGCACTGTTGTAGAAGCCTAAGAAGCATCCTGACTCTGCCTGAAATACAGCACATATCTGACTGGGTCATGGAAGTATATTTGTCTGGACAAAAAGAGGACCAAACAATTATTTTAAGTAACCTTCTGAGACGTTTTGACAGTTTTATTTTTCCTCTTGGTCCTTTACAGAAGAATTTATAAAGAGAAATGGTTTGCTGGCATTCAGATTGGTGGGTTACAAATAGAAACACACCAATCTACTCACAGTGTTGTAAATACTCTAAAAGATGTGTTCCTTTTCATGGTGAAAGATGTACTTACTCCTATGCACAGACAAGGATGCTGTATAGTGCTTTTGGGCCAGCAGACATTTTGTGCATTCAAATCATCCCCCTTTCTTTCTCCAACAGCAACCCTTGATCCTGTTGCATGTCACATCCTGTTGCGTGTTCTTCATCTTTACACATTCTGTGAGAATTCATAGCCCTGATTAAGTAATGAAATTAAAATCACCCCAGGTTCTCTACCACAAGGTGACTTTTCTCTTACTCTCCTTTTGATGCTTCTATCCTCTGCCCTACAAGGAAGCTTAATGAAGACACTAAAGAAGAGGTAAAAGGCTCCATCCCTGGGCCTTCATCACAGAAGCAGGTGTTGCATTATGCAGGAGAATGTGTTCCTCAGTAATATTATCCTGGGAATTATCTTAGAGAGATTGACCTGTGAATAATAGCAAAGCCTCAGGGTTAGCCAGCAGTAATTATCTGCTAGACATTTTCACTAGCTGTATCCTTTCAGGTCAAGAGGCAAACATGAGGACTCACATTGATGCTTCACAGATAATTATCATTCAACTACAGCGCCTTTTGAACCCTACCAAATTTAAATTGATTTTTTTTTTTTTTTCCTTTATGATACTTATTTATTTGTATGAAAAATTCCAGGGAATTTAAAATGCAAGGTATACAAGCAGTCCAGACTGTATACAGAGTCTGGGTCTGTAATGAAATACTTTAGAAGTTTTCCATCCAAGCAGTCTTGGAGGAGTCTGTTATTCATAGATCTAGGCTGTATCTTCATGGCAACTACAGTTATTAGGTGTCAGAAATCCAATTAATAAGAAAAGAATCATGCCACTACAAACATCTTCTTGCACAAAGAGTAAACAGTAGGACCAGAAGAGAGGCATGTTTCATCAACTCATGTGCTGTATTGGCTTGGCTCTATCCTTAGATGCACTCCTAGGCTGGGGATTATCCCAGCTGGAGGGTGACAATAGTAGTAGTTTCCATCAACAATAAAAGGAGCTGAGAATGACTAGCTCACATGAAGATGTCATCAACATCCAAAGTTTAATAAGAGATGGATCCTGCCTTATGTGCGGACACTTACTGTGTGTTCATAGTAAGTGTCTCCTTGTATATCCCTAGCCTGATCTGCATTTTTTGCCAAAACTTGCTCAGTTAAACCCTAATTGTGAGTCAACTCATGGAGTTAGAGTCCTGATGTGGTGAAGTAACATAGATCAGTAAGCTGAAAATGTGTATACAAAGCTCAGGGAACAGGAATTAGGTGTTGGTGTAAGAATAAGAGCCTCATGGTAGCTCTTTTTCTGTGAGATAAAACATTTTACTGTTATGAAACATAGGCAGTAGAGAATGGTACCTGGTTAACAGCTTTTGGGTAATATAACTTCCTTTATTCCATCAGCATTAAAACATATTGAAATGAATCCTTAAATGAACATATACCACTTCAAATCATAACTTGCAGGTATCTTTCTTAATCTGATTTATTGCAGGAATGTTTTAGACCATGGAGAGGGAATTCTTTTGAAAATGCACTTGACTTGTTGTTAGTTATTGATATTCTGTGTTTGATTTCGATTTTGCATGTGGCTTAGCTTGCATGGGGAAAAATCAATAAAATCTGCTTCAGTTTTGTTTATAGTCTGTTTCACCCTCTGGCTGCTCAAACAGCAGTGGTTAGATTTCAGAATCTATTCTGGGACATGAATGTTAAAACCATGAGGTTTTAATTAGATTTTTTTTAATTTTTTTTTTTTTAAATTCTGGATTGTATAACATCTTTTCTTT
>WTSP01019198.1:19466-32518 GCA_025331215.1 Actenoides lindsayi | reverse complement strand
AAGGCTAAGAGGACCTGGGGAGATTCCCTATTCTTTGGTGCAGGCTGTACTACTACATAACATCTTTTCTTTTTTTTTTTTTAATTCTGGATTGTATAGCATCTTTTTGTTTGTTTGTTTTTTGTAATAGTATAAAATGGGTTTCTTAATGAAATGCAAGTTTTGTTTGGAGAAAAAGATTACAAAGTATACAGAAAACCAGCCAGGATTGGGCACATCTGGTTAAATGCTAATATTCACAGCTGAGACAGTCACCACAGGCTGTTTTTTGAGTCAGTGGAGAGAAACAAGTAAATCCAGGGTGCAATATTTTAATTTTAAAAGACACACCTAGAAACCCCCCATATAATACAAGCCCTAAATTTGTGTGCTTCACTCTGGGGATTAAAAAAGGAGCCCAGGGTGGTAAATTTGGATGGACACTGGAGGTGATTAGTAATGAGATTATTTTCCTTCCTATCTACATGGGATTTCTATCACTCATACTGTTATTGACCTGCTGTGCAGGAAAGACAACATTCCTTGGTTGAGAAATCAGGGCTGTAGATTAGTTTTCTAACTATGCAACTACGAAGTGATAATCCCATTCTTGCAATGGAAAAACGAACAATGAAATGGACAATGAAAAAACAGAAATACATTTTTAGTGGACTTTTAGGCTGCAGTGTAAAATCCATAGGAGGTTGCAAAAGAGTAAAGGTTGAAAATGACTGTTGCAGAGGAAGTGTAAGGAGACAACTCTCTTACTGTAAGTTCATCCTTTCTCTGACAAATGATAGACAGGATGAATGTGGACTAAGTCAAAGTGAGTCATAATTTCTTGCTGATGATGATGATATGTCCCAAACTTATAATTAAATGGCCATGTAAATAGAATTGGACATAATATTTTGGAGTAGGTTGGTTGCTGTATTGTGTCGTGTGACATCCATCTATTTTAGCAGCTCTGTTGCACAAAGGAAAAATGAAAATTAGAAAAATTTTGACATGAAAGATTTCAGTGGCTTGGTAGAAACTGTTGGTTTAAGCCTGTTGGCCTAAGGAAATAAAAATGTGAAAGAAAGAAGGAAAACTCCAACCTCTACAAAAGAAAACATACTATTTCAGTCCAAGTAAAATATTTAAGTTGATCCCATTACTTCTTTTTTTTTCTTTCTGTTTAATTTTGCAGTTGCTTTGTTAGTGAAAATGAAAACAGTAAGAAAGCTCATTGAGATTAGACCAAGATATAGTTGCTCCTTTTTGATTTTTTGGTGTTTGTGTTGTGAACCAAAAAGTGAAACAAAGCCAGAATCTTGCAAAACTGTTTAGTAGCATAAACCAATGGCTATAACATGCATTACTGAGGTGAGATCAAGCACTAATGATAACGATTGTTATTTTTCTTTTGGACTGAAAATTACTACTTTATTTTAAACTTGAGCCAAAGTGTACCTTCATGCACAAACTTAAATTGGTTGAAGTCACTGCAAGAATCAAGTCCTCTGTATGGGAATGATGCCCTGAAAATATGTAGGGAAAACTAGATAACCAAAGGCAATGAAGATAGTAATGACAAAAAGCCAGCAGCGCAGAAGTCAATAAGTTGCTCACTGTGGAATAAAGTTTGATTATTAGATTCAGATAATATATAGTCTTGCACCATTTATTACACATGGATATGGAAAATGCTTGCTGCAGGAAACTTGAAGTAATAGCAATTCCCATCAGGAATTTTGTATTCTACTATAGCATAAATATTTTCTCCTGATAATAATAATTAAAAAGCAGCCATCAGACATACATCCTAGATTTTTGTGAAGTGAGGTGATTTAATCAAATTCCCATTGGAGTGTTGTGTAATTGAGCTTTTAAATCAATATTTATCATTATGATTTAAATGACAATTAAAAAAAATGTTTTGACTTTCAAGGGAAAGGAGAGTAGAACTATTTTTAATATTTAACCTTCAGGTAACTTGATTGGTTTTTTGAGTGTCTGTGTGGTAATTAGTAAAAAAAGGAAAAATAAATTCTATTTCAATTAAAAAAAAAAAAAAGCAACTGAAATGTTAAACCTTACAAAGTAGTGTGTGAAATTTAAGAGGGTAGGAAGAAGACATGATAGCTTGGAGGTTAAAAAAAGCCTCACTGTAAGCTTCACTGGTTAAAAAAATTGAATTTTTGTAATTCTTTGGCTATGTTATCAGATGAGGCTTGTAGTAATCCTTCCAGAAGGTAGATCTATAGGCATTTAATGTATTCATGAAAGTTCTGCAGGGTATTGGCAGAATTAAGAGCCTAGAGTGGGGAGTTCCCTAGTGAGCTTTGCTGAGGCAGAGCCCCTGTTGACTTACAAATCCAGTGTACAGAATTATTTGCAGAGCAGCATCTGTACCAGGCAACCGTGCTGTGTATATCAAGACATGTCAAAACCAGGCCTCTCATTAGTTCCCACCTCAGGCTGTGTTGGATATGCATCAAAATGCATGTCCAAAACTTGGTCTTGACTCACAAGGAACCAGGTGAACATCCCTGACACTATCACTGCCAAGCCTGGCATAAACTTTATTCGGCATGACATTTCTTGTGGCTGGACTCAAAATCCTTTTCCTCTCTGCAGCAGAATGAAGGCAACTTTTCCACCCCACCACACCATTACAACCAAGCTTGCAGCAATGTAGGAAAAGGTTGCCTAAATTTGTCACCTAATGGTATGGCATCTGTTTCTGTTTCTCTACTATCAAGCTTTTTGCCTTTTAGCCTTTACTGTGCATAGGAGGGATGGGATTCTGCATCCAGAGGGTAGGACCCTGGGTTGAGCATCAGAAGATGGAGGAACTGCTTTTCTGGATCACAATACAGGCCTTTCCAATCCTGTGAACTGCTAGACACCCGCGTTCCCTGATTACTCAAAGGCCCTGAGAACTTAAATAATTGATCTTACTCTGATTCCTAAATTACTATTTAATTGCTTTATTTGAAAGCCAAGAAGCTGTATACCTCGTCTGTATTCTCAGTTAAAGTAACTATGAGGTTTCCAGACAGAAATTTATCGAGATAACTACACTGAGATTCTTAACTCCGATACAAGTAAACCATCTTTCTTCCATTGATACCAAGAGTGGTGAAGCTGATTCAAACCAGCTGGATCTGGTCTTACAGTTTATTTAACAGTAAACTATCTAAAAATATTGATTTGCACTGTCTGTGCTTCTGCTCTCTGCCTCTGACCCGTGGCCTCCTCTTGTGTAAACACACATTCTTTGGTTGGTGAGAGACATAATGATGGTCTGGTTCCATAAGCTAAAATCAGGTTTGTTTAAAAAGCCTCTCTAAGGACACTTCACCCACTGATGGTCCTTATAAATCTGATGCTAATAACAACATTATGACCTGCCTGGCAGTGTGGTACTGCTGACCGAAAAAGCACAGGCTCAAACAACACAAAGATCACATAAAGACATTACCATTTATACATAAAAAGGTTTTAAAGTTGAGATGGTAATATAAACTAATTTCTTCCATACGATGAACCTACAGTGGAAGGGGCTGGCTCAGTATGGAGGGTCAACACTTCACCCAGCCATGTTGTGTCTTCTGCTGTGTCATTGGTGCACCAAAGATTAAAAAAACCCATGTTGGTTGTATTTTGAGAGACCTGTTCCTCTTAATTTAAAAAAAAAAATCTATCTGTGTGAGCTGTGTGAAAGAAATGTCTGTTCTCTAGAGAGGATAGAAGGAAAAGAGTCTGATATTTCTAATCATCACTAAGATTGGAAGTTGCTGTGTTTTCTAAGGCTGGAAAAAATGACAGGACATTGCAAATTACCACCAGCAGCTCTCCGGAGTGGGAGAAAAAGGAGCCAAGCACCAACTCTTTTGTGAGTAGTTACAGAATTTCCAATGAGAAAACTTCAGGGCAAATTTCATGAAATTTTTATCTTTGAAATATCAGGACCTGAGTGCGCTGGTGGAGCAGCTGGACCTTTGGTGTACCAGATCCAGGCTGTCAGTGCTGCCAAGAGACCCAGACCAGGACAGAATAACTCAGTGCTGTATGGGGAAGTGCACTAATGTATGTCTTGGATATTTAGGAATATTTAGTATTTATTCATGTATTTGCTACAAAGATCAATCTAGGTATTGGTGAGAGAGGGTGCAATAAACTGAGTTTGGAAGTGGGGGTGCCCACACAGCTACTGGCAGAAGGAGGGAAGCAGGGAGATCTTTCCTCACAGGAGGGCAATATCTGTGCTTGGATGAGCCTTACCCAGGTAGTTCCCTCTAAATCTTCAGTTCTGTTTTCCTTCTATAAAAAGGTCGCACTTGCTTTCATCATACAAGGCCAGAAAGACATTACAGCGTGGGTAAGGACTAGATAATGCCCTGATTCTCTCTTGCCCTTCAGCCTGGTATCTTTGTAGAAGGGGTATAAATTGTTCCAGTCCACCTTGCCTGCATTTCAGGCCAGGCTGTGCACACATTTCAGTGCTTGCAGAAATAATCAGTCCCTCCAGATTTTATTATTGGAGGACTGTACATCAACCTCCGGCTAGACCTGGTTAAAACAGGCTGCATGTCTCTTTCTATCTGTGAGCCTGAACCCGCAGTGAGTTTCCAGAAACACTGAGAAGTTTCTTGCTCGAAGGCACCATATGATTCCTTCGGGCACATAGACCCTAAAACGCTGGGTAGAAGTAATGGAACAAACCCAGGCACTTTAAAGAGAAACATCTTAAGACAGGTTATATCAGTTGGCTTCAGAAGGTGTCTATTTCTACTGGTTGCAAAGAAAAACCAAGTGACACCAGCTTAGACTCAGATGTCTAATGTGAGATGATCAGCAGCCTATTCAAAAAAATGATATGAATATATGTTGTATTCATAGCCTTTTTTGAAGTCATGTGTTCGGGGTTTAATGCCTGAAAACATTGCACCTTTCTAAAAACATCAGCTGTATTAAAAGATAGATGAAAGTAATATGTAAAATTCCTGGAAGTAAAGCAAGTTTAAGGGAAATGGCCATTAAGCCACATTCTTGGGTATTAGGCAAGCAGTGAAATTCTGGAACTCTGGATAGAAATACAGGTGTTTTCATATGTGAATTTTAAGCTGACCAGTGAAAAGCAGAGCTAACATCCTTGTAGCCTGCTGCAGAGACACTGAGATCCTTGTCACTTATTAAAGTTTTATTTTGTTCCCCCACGAACAAGGCAATTAATTATTTAGAGTACCAATCAATCAGGGGTTAGATGTACTAATCAAACACATTCCAGCTGCTAAGTATTGCTCACTTAAGACATTGATCAGCTGTAGGATGCTCTGTAGACCATTTAGATGAGTATTTTCTGATAATGTGCTTTAAACCCCCTTGAGGTCAAATCTTTGACACCGTCTGCTGGACCATGTGGAAGGTTGAATGCCAGACTGTCTGACAGACTGTAATTATTTTCCGTCCTGATGCCCTTTCTGCAGTCATTAGGGGATCAAATTTCTGAGAAAGCCAGAAAAGTTCCTTGTACTGCAAGCAGATAATGGCCTGAAAATGAGTCTCTTTTGTTATGTTGATGATTTGCCACTGGATGTTGTTTGAAACTCAGGATCGATTATTTAGGGATAGCTTCACTCGTATCAGGTATTCTTAGTCTTGTGCAGCTCTATGCTTTCTACCCATTTCCCCCATGCTGAAAGATGTATGGTTGGTATTGAAATGCATTTGGTCTGCAGGTGGTACCTTCAGTTTCTCTGGTAAGGATGTCAATGGGGAGCCCCACAGGAGTGCTGATCCAGGAGTCTCCAGCTAGATCTTGAATGAGTGTGAGGAAGTATAGTTTTTCTGTTTTTCAGGACAATGCCTTGACTGTTCACAGAAATAGCTAGGAGAAATTAAGACGACATTTCCCAATAAATAATTGAAGAATGAGACACATTGTTTGCAGTTCTAACATGACTGCAAATTTAGGCTATTGCCTAGCAAGTTACTATATGAATTCCCCTTATGTTGACCCCTGTGGTAATTGGAATTTCAATTATTCATTTTCAATTACTAGCATGGCATGATGATCACAAATGTCATTAAGTATTAAATTACATCTAATGATGGATGGATAGATAGATGCCTCTCCAGATCTTTTCTTTATTTAATGCCAGTAAATCAAGCCCATGTTTTTTGTTGAAGAACTTTTTAAACTATGAAAAAGATGGTAAAGTGCCATTTATTTGCAGCAGATAAAACCTCTTTAATGCACATTACCTGAGTGCAGCATAAGTTTTCATCACCTGTGTCATTAAGACAAGTAGTACCCAGTGTGTGTGTACACAAATGCAGGTACTTTGCAGTGAGTGGCAAGGCAAAGGGAGGCTATTTGCTTCCTGCCTTATTAGAGATGATATCCTGGTGCTCATAATTGGGATCTTTGTTTAACAGTCTGCTCAGTGGCTTCCCATCGCGCATTTGCATGTAGAGTGAGCTCAAGCACACACCATATTTTAGAAGTCTTGAAGTCTGTGTGGGGAAATTGTCAGGGGCAGATGATACCATAAATACACTTGACCTGTGTTAGGTGACCTGCATTGACTTGTGTTAGGTGACCTACATTCACCTGTATTAGTCCTTGTGGGCAATTTTTATGCCCATGAGCAAGAAAGAAGTTGAGGACAGGGTTTTTAGGCCAGGTTTGAGAGCTGCAGGAGCTAGTGGGAGTCAGAAAACCACAGGTGTGGGTGCACTTGCTTTGAAGCATATGCAAAGGGGCACTTACCTCCTGCCTTAGCTACATTTTGCTATTCAGCCTGTGGTATTCAGTCCACCCCAGCAGGAAAAATCTACAAAAAGACTCTGAACAGATGAGAGAGTCCAAAACTCCTCACAGGAGGGCCAGGGTACGGGCAGAAGCAAGGCTGAGTTCATGCTGACTGTCTGGGAAATGTGGACATGAAATGCTGTCTTCTGAGGTCACTGAGGCCAGCAAGATTTAGAAGCACTACAGAGAGGCTTGCAACTGAAATCCAAGCTGGTTTAGATTCTGCAGGAAGTGATGGGTATTGATGATGCTAAGAAAGATTCAGTGTCAGACTATGATCACTTGCATTAGAACTACAGAAATTCCTATTTTACATTCTTGGCATTTTTTTAAAGCAGAGCAGGAATCCCACTTTAGGGAAATCCTGTTTCCACGCTGTTGTAATGAACTACTGAATAGACACACAGACTAAACTAGGAGCCTTGAACTGTTAATTTTAACATGTGCATGGATGCCAAATTTCTGATCTGATGTTTCTTGTGCCTTACTTTCACTGTCCCTAAAATTAACAATGGTACAATTTATTCACAGTGCATTTGTGATATTTAATTATCTCATAACTGTAAGGTACTTTTAAAATGATACTGTGTGGACATAAGTAATGTCTATAAACTGCTTGGTGTGCCTAACACTGTTATGCTTTATGCAAAATAGAAAGGAGACTCACAATATTAAAGTAGCTTGCACACAAGTGCCTATCAGCAGAGGTATTGTCAGAGTAAACAGAAAACCTAGATTTTTTTGTTAAGTATCCCTTTTTATGAGCCCTTAGTTCCTCATTGTCTGACAGGAATAAGCCTGTTATCAAATCTAGACATTCAAAATTTACACTTACCATTTTTACTGTTTACTAATGACCTTTGTGCGGTGGTACCTTTTTTCACAAACACTGCTCCTTTTGCTACTCAGGTTTGGTTTTTTTTCCATTTCTACTGCCGTCTTAATCTTTTCCATCTTCCTTCTTCCTCCACTTCCTCTTTTGCGCATAGATGTCTATTCATGTCATGACTTGGAAGCTTTCTTTTGCCAGTTACAACCTGTAGCCCTACTTGGTTGTTAGTCCCTCAGCCTGGCTTCCTCAGGCTTTATTTATATATCCACTCTCTCCCTTTCCACCCCTCCCATCCCCAGAATCTGTTTCCTGCCTTTCTGAGACCCCTCTTGCAGTGTCTGTAGCAGCAGTCAGAGAATCATGCATCACTAGATCATGGCTTTGCTCCTGCTAGGCATGGCTTTCGCAGCATTGCCCACAGAATTGTGAAGCTGATTAGAGTTGCAGGGCCCTAGTCAGGTTTGTGTTGCTGCCAGCAATTCCAGGGAATTGCTACTGTACAGATTTTGCAGATGCAATCTTACCTGAGCTGATGAATAATTCTTCAGAAATATTTTCTCTTTTTGTCTTTTTTTTTCCCTTTCCTCATGTGGATGGCAAAAATACTAGAAGGGGCATCCCCTTCTTATGCAAAATCATGCCTTCTTCCAGTCTTAGAGAATCATAGAATAATAGAATGGTATGGGAGGCCAGAGCTCTTTAAAGGCCATCTAGTCCAAACTCCCTGCAGTGAACAGGGTCATCCTCAACTAGAGCAGGTTGCTCAGAGCCCCATCCAACCTGACCTTGAAAGTTTCCAGGGATAGGGTGTCTACTACCTCTCTGGGCAACCTGTGCTGATGTTTCACTATACTCAGCATAAAAAATTTATTCCTTATATCTAGATTGAATCTACCCTCTTTTAGTTTAAAGCCATTATTCCTATCACAACATGCCCTATTAAAAAGACTGTACCCACCTTTCTTACAGGCTCCTTTAAGTATTGAAATGCACGAATAAGGTCTTCACAGAGCCTCTCCAAGCTAAACACCACCGACTCTCTCAGCCTGGCCTCACAACAGAGAGGTTCCAGCCCTCGCACCATTGTTGTGGCCTCCTGTGGACCTGCTCCTGTGTCTGTTCTGTGCTGAGGGCCTCAGACCTGAAAACAGTGCACCAGGTGGGGTCTCACCAGACCAGAGTAGAGGGACAGCACATATCAGTATTCTTGCTGGGCTGTCTTATTTCTACAGCCCTGATGACACTAGCTTTCATAATTTCAGATGCAACCAAAGCTATACTTTAAAGCTTTTAAACAACCTGAATCTAAGAAAGCTAATTGCAGGTTTCTTTCTGAATTTTCCTAATATATCACCTGAATTCTTTGTGTCTGCAAACCTGCACTCTCAGTGAAAAAAAAAAGTGGACTCTGTTTGCACAAATTTGAATGAAAATTTATATACATAATAGATCAATGACAGGCAAAAAGGCAGGCAAAATATTACATTGCATGTTCTCCAGCTATAAAAATAATATTTAACATATTGTGAAATAGTAGTATAATTTTGCATGTGTTTGGTATTAACTTCAAACAGATCCAACTGAAGTAGCAGAGAAATGATGAAATTTGCTATAGTTGAGGCGAGACTTTCTGCATAAGAGGAAGAAGATTGAAACAGTTATTCAGGGATAAAAAGCATATGATAACTTAAATGTGTAGAAAAAAAATTTTATACTGAGAAAATGAATCAAGTTTTTCCATTTAGCCTGTCAGGAGCCATATTAACAAAAAAAGACAAACAAGCCATCCAATGAAAGTGTGTGGCAGTAAATTCAAACCTGATAAGTAAAATTTTAAAAACCACAGAATACAACAATTAACCTCTGAAACTCAGAGGGGAGGAAAAAAAAAGAAGTGCAGTTAAATATGAGAAAGAGGCAGTGAAAAATCAGAGATTTATATAGAAAATTTATAATCTACCCTAAAATAGCCAGAGTTGTGTGATTCTACTAAAGAAGGGCAGGCCCTGATGAGGCTTGGATGGAGACAGAGGAGAGTTAAGACAACAAGTGAAACCCAACAACCAAGCTTAGTTACCATTCTATGTGTTGAGGGTCAAACACTACCAGACTGACATGATCCCCCACGTGTATCCCAAGCTCAGGGTGCCCTGCAGTCATCCTGTCCTGTCTCACCTCCATTGAGTTGGAGAGTAATGGTGGAGAGCTTCAGAGAATTGAGGGGAAGCTCAAAAATAATATTCAGGGAGACAGGCTATGTGAAGTGGAGGTTAAGGGGTTCACCATCTGCTGTTTATCATAGTTCAGATTGACAGGAACTTGGCTTCAGGGTGCAGGAACCAATGCTTAGATAAACTTTCAGACAGTAAGGTCTGTTGGTCTTGCAAACGAAGGCACAACAAGATTCATTGGCTGGAAGGCAAAGTTAAACAAATTCAGCCTTGAAGGAATGTGCAATTTTCTAGCAGTAAGGGTAATTAAGCATTGCAACACCTTACTGGGAGAGGTGGCAGACTCATCATCATTCTGGTTCTTTAAAACAAGTTTAGCTATCTTTCAAAAAGGCTTAATCCGCCTGCTGGGAATAGCTGTTTTGTCTATGTGTTGAGAAGGGCTGGTGAGACATCCCTTTGGCCTTAGAGCCTGTACATCTCTGAGTTCTTTCATAGATGATGAGCTGAGGCACCAAGGCTGAAATTCACCCTGCTGCAGGTTGATACAGCTACATTCTTGCACTTCTTAAATTCCCCTTCAAACTAGAAGTGATGTTGAGCCTATGAGATGTAGGCACCCTGCTCAGTTCTTATCCCAGGAGATGTTGTTCCAGTCCCAAGTGTCTGTCCTGTCCCTGGAGACTTCCTGAAAGACAGGTCCCAGATGCTTATAGGTTACACCTTAGTATGCAATATTGGTAGAAAGTTAATAAGCTGAGAAATAAAAAGAAGCAATTCAAACTGTGTTTTTTGGTTATCCCTGCACATGAAGTTGTGACCACTGAGTGAGAGGTCATAGTCTGGAACAATTTATCTGTCAATCATACACCTGGTGTATAAGTAGTGCATCCTTTCACCCACATTTTTGGGTGGGCAACATCTTATGTGGCCTTCATTCTCAAAAGCTGGGATTAATCTTGCTTAAGCTTAGATGTCTCCGCCTAAGATGGATACCTTGGGTTCTTTTTATGTTTGGTGCTAAAGAAGAGGCACTATTCAAGGAGTGATTGGTCACAGCTATTGCAAATGTCACCTTTAAGGCGTGATGAATCATGCCCTAGCAGTGCCTCTGTTTCCCCAAGGATTAAAGAGGGAATCTAAGGTAGAGGCTTGATGGTCTTAATTTGGTCATGTGAATCTATCGATAATATCTCAGGACCTCTCAAAATTTAACCTTTACTTTATGTTTGGTTAGCTAGTTACTATAGATTAGCGATAATAATCAACTGTGACCCACATTATTTATTCATTCTCCTGCTACACTGCCTGCAACTAATTTCTGCGTGGAAAATGGAGCATTTGGATGCTTAAGATTGTCTGCAAATACTTTGTTTTGGCTTTTGAGAAGGATCTTAGTGAGGTACAGCTGTGCCAAAACTAGGTCTTCATCCTGGCTGTCTCTATTTTCCTTTGCTGTGTGGCACATCCAGTTATTTCCTGAACTTTAAAGGGAATCTGTCATTCATTGTTACCAATTAGATGCCCTTACAATATGACCTGGAAACTGTTTTCTCAACAACTTGGTGTTATTAATAACATGCACTACAGCTGGGGTGTGCCAGTAGTTCAGGAGTCACAGAGCAGCATGACAGTTTAATTTCGTACCTTGATGAGATTTCTACCTGCAAAGTTGCACAGAATATAAAAGATTCTGCCATACAGCATTGGTGTGAGCATTTTAAGAGATTTCCAGACTGTCTTTATTTATTTGAAAGCATTCACATTCTGTGATTTTAAAAAGCATGTATTATAGATTAGAAAACTGAAAGGGAAGATTCTGATCACTCTGATAATTAAAAATATTTAAGGTTTTTCATTACCTCACAGACATTCATTGACTAGCCAAAGTAGTTTCATTAAGTAAAGTAAGAAGCACTATTTCTTGTGGTTAAATCCCATGAATCCCAGCACTGATGGAGTCCTCCTCATGGAGCTGTAGACTTATGTCTTCAGCTTATCAAGTCTAGTATGCAGGGCTAAAGAACTGTCAGTACACCAAAGCATTGGCCCAAGTGAATCACTGGAGCAAAAGATGTTTCAAATATTACTATAAGACACTACATACAACATGTCCTGAATTTGGCAAATAAATCAATTTTTCCTTTTGCCACTCCAGACCATCTGCTGCTCTGGTGCCGGTCCACATTACTCTCACAGTGATTAGTGGCTTTGCTGTGGGGAGCCCTGTGGTTGGTATATTTACGGTGGTTGTACTCCAGGACTGCAGACCCACTGTGATAAACACTGAGCAAAGCAGAAAGAAAATTTCTGCTTCATTAGAGTAATTTGGCAACTTTCTAGAAGCTACACAAAAATCTTATACAAAACTACCAACACTGCTATCTGCATAATGAAATATAATTTCAATCCAGTTAACAACAAAGTTAAAGAATGTCTGGCCCACACCATTTATAAAGAAGCTGGGAAAAGCTGGACCACTGCCAGATTTTTGTTTAGCTGTTCACTACAGAATATGCTTTAACAGTGAGTCAGTCAGCATCTGAGTCAGTTAGTGTCTGCCCAAGTCTGCAAGAAACTCTGAAAGACTGTGAGTTACTCTCACTTTATTACAAAGTATGCAAATTTGAAAACTAATTCAGCACAGGACTTCTGCTAAAGCTCGAGGAGACTCAGTTGCTCAACTCTGTATATCAATGTTAACTATATCACTACTAGGTAGAGTAGCCAAAATACACTCATGCAATGACTATCATCTCTGAATATTATCTAGACATTTCCTATAGCATCACAAGATAGCTAAGCACCCTAAGAGCTTACAAAAGTGTCAAGAAAAGTACTGGTGGCAGAGGAAAGCGTCATCATGTAGCAGCTTAGAAAGTTTTCTGAAAGTTTGCATCTTGCAGTAAGTCGAAGTAAGCATAAGAAAAGAGTGAACAAATTAATCAATGGGCAGATGACTTCTCCTTTTTCCTCTATTTTCTGAATGAAAGCAACTACTGTACTTATTTTCCAGCTGAGAAGTGAAATTAAATTGTCTGGGTACTTGATGGCCCACTGTTTTTAGAAAGCTATTAAGATGCTGCTATCAAGAAGAGGATAGCTTTTTTGACCCTCTTTAGCTGGCTTATCTAGTGGCCCCCTGATGACTTCATCACTGTGCAGAAGGCCGATCACCAGAGGTGACCATGTTTAACAGTGTCTTCCTCTAAGTGGCAATTTAGTGAGCTAGGGAACACACTGAATTGGCTCCTCAATCTGTTGG